>BHFT01034151.1:24066-50251 GCA_004320025.1 Laticauda laticaudata
AACTGGGGGGGGGGGGTGTTCCTTGGTGGTCCCATGAGTTAGGTGGTTTTCTTGCAGAAACTTCATGACCCAAACTGGGCAACATTGTGGCGGTTAGGAGTGGTGTTCACTCTGTTTGCTCTCAACTGAGAGCAACCCCTCCCCTCTTTACTAGCACTGATGGCGGTATCTATTTGGGTTGTGAAATGTTTGCAAGAAAACAACCAAGCTCAGGGATCACCAAGGACCCCCTCAGGTCAACCCTGAGCTACAAAGATTCTCCTTAAAAGGTAATGTTAAAAACTTATTCAATGCCTGTAAATCGCCTCAATAAACGATGCAAATAAAACACAAACATGTTGCATTTTTAATAAATTCAGAGTAACATAAATGTAGAATAATATGCGGGTATTAATATATCACTTTTATTGATTATAAAGTCCCTTTAACCGCCTACCTCTCATCTAAACTGTGAGCCAGAGTAAGGCAGGGATGCCCAACCTTGGCAGCACCTGGAGGATGCAGGGACTTCCAACACCTAAATTCCCTAAGTAGCTCTGCTGGCTGGGAATTCTGGGAGTTGAAGTCTGCACATTTCCCGGGTGCTCCAGGTTGAGAAACATTGTGTTAACCCACAACAAGGATGGAGCACCTGGCAGGAGGCAGCATCGAGGGTTTTGCCCAGACAAGGGACAAAGGGGGCTCAGAGGAGCCAAGAGGCACCACTGCGTCACAGCCCCACCATCCCTCGGTCAGTCAAAGCCCCCCAGCCATGAAGCTCTTGGCAGCCCCCAACCAGCCTGGACTGAACATGGAAAAATTATAAGGTTGGGCATGGCGTGTCGAGGGGAGACCACATCCGGTCCTCTTGCCAGATGTGGTCTCGAAGGTGCCAGACGTTGGGACTGAACTCAACTTTGGTCACTACGTGAACTGTTGTAAGTTGAGTACTATCAGTCACGCATACTTTTCACAGGATACTTCTCACATTGAAGGATGACCCCCATCTGGCCCAGATAGAAAAAAGGCCGGAGCATCTCCCCAAGGAAGGACCCTGTCTGGAAGGTGTAGAGTAAAGCCCCTGTCGCCCCATCCAGGAACTGCACTTCTTTTGTCTTGCAGTCTAGCCTCACCCACAGTCTCTGCAGCGAACCTTGCAATACCAGCTGAGTTGGTTCAAAAGCGACAATCTGCCCTGAAACATTTTTCCCCACAGCCCATATTCCTTCCTGGGGGCTCAGCTGGAAGCTCTTCTTCCTGGGGATGGACTCCTTGGCCACCCCGAAGGCCCAGCGTGCTTTTCCCTGCACCGGGAAACTGTAGGGCCCCTGCACGGACACTTCCCACCAGTGCCATCCTGTGGTGAATCCTTCAGAACCCAGGACACAGAATTCCTGATCAAACCTCCCTGGCACATCTGGGCAATCCTGGCATCTGTTGGCCCAAGTCACACTGGAGCCCTGGCACCAGAGCTGTGGGTGGGCAGTTGAGCCATTCAGCGTGACGTAGACTGCAAGACAGAGAACAGAAACTCTTAAGGCGGGCCACAAAACATTCCTATGGTCTTTTTAGAGTTGCCAACAGAAAAGGAGGGGGAGCAGTGCGGTAGCTTGGAAATCAAAAGTGCATTCCACACATAGCTTTTCAGATAGTAACTAGGTGACTGAAGTTTCTGATGAGCAAATATCGAACTGTAGAGCATGACTGAGGACTCTTGGCTACCAAGGGCAAAGCAGGCCAGGGCTGGATGCTTCACCTGCTCAGGGAAGGACCTGCTTAGCGGGCAAAAGGCAGCAGGATGGCAAAGGGAGGAAATTGGTCCGCGTGGTCCGCTCTGGAACCCAGAGACTCAATGCCTGGCAAGGGCCCCCAGTCAAAAATGGGACCAATTCCTAAATACAACAGGTCTCTGCAGGTGGAGGTCAGTGTGGCTGCCTCTGAAAGGGGGGGGCTCATGGCAATTTGGGGGGTCTGACCCAGACTAGGCCCTGCGCTTACTTCAATTCCCCAGGGCACAGGTCATCCTCAGCTTCCAACCGTTCCTTTAGTGACTGTTTGAAGTTACAATGGCACTGAAAGGGTGACCTACAACCCTTTTTCACACTTAAGGCCATTGAAGCATCCCCAGGGTCACGTGATCAAAACTTGGCCATTTGGCAACTGGCATGGATTTATGATGGCTGTTGAGCCCCGGGGTCGGGGTTCCCCACCACCATCACCATTTACTAGGCGCTTGGAGGGCTGGTTCAGGCAGGGCCCTTGCCAGGAAGGGGATGCCCAACATCTGCCACCCGCTATAGACTCCACCCGTGACGGAAAGCTGCCTTTTCCTCCATGTGCTGTTACCTTTAGGAGATCTTGGCTGTTCTGGAGCAGGTGCTGGGGAGGAAGGGGGAGAAGTTTAAAATTAGGCTGGGGGACCTGGAGAAGCCTCCTCCCCCACTTCTCATCAGGCACAGCTCAACACTGAGCTGGGCTCTTCTATGCCTGGAAAGCTCTGAGTGCCTTGTCCCGTAGCTCTTTTCTGGAAGGGCCAAGGGGTGGAAGGGAAGGGCTATCTCCATTTGGCTGCTGAGGGACCCGACTTCTCCCCCAGAAGATGCCTTCGGGGCCCTCCAGACTCGGGGCTTCCACCCACGGAAAAAGCCACTCCTGGCAGGTGTCACTCCTGGCGATGTGGAGAAACCACTGTTGTGAGGCCTGGCAAGAGCAGGTGGTCTTTGCAAGCCCCTCCCCCATTGACTCCTCCCCCGCAGCCCCAGGGGGCTTACCTGTGGTCAGAAGTTGCTCCAGGTACTCCCTGGTCAGAGTCGCCTGCAGAGAGGCTGAGATTGAGAGGAGGAAAGGAAAAAAATGAGGCCGGGATGAGAAAAAGCCGCCTGGGGCCGATGCACGTGAGCAGAAGCCACCCTGTTAGCAGCAGCATCTCGGTCCCTGCCAATGCCCAGTGAGACCCCCAAGGACTATGGTTGGGGGGAGGGGGTGACTGATCAGTGGAAGAGGCATCCCCCGTTATGTATATGTAAATAACACCATTGGGTTGACGATATATAAACTACATATGTGTTTGTTGCTTTAAGGAAAAATAATGTCATGTATTATGCTGTGTTCTGGTTGGTTAATTATGCTACAAGTTGCCATATGAGGGAGCTATACATCATGGTTTATTTCTCCTTCTCTTTTTCACTGATGATCTCTCTTTATACTGATCGACTACGGACCGATACTGACTAACCCTGTTTATCTTGATATTCTGTTGATATCAAAAGTTATTTGTTGTATTACAGTTAGATATTTGTCTGCTGTAAAAGACATGGAACTGGTAAGAAAACTTAATAGCTAGATGTAAGAAAACTTTGTAACTGGATATTTCTGGACTGTTAAAAACGTCTTATGACATGGACTGTTTATTGGACTGTGCTATTTCTTCAAGTAAACATTAATACAACTTGTTCAACTCTGTGTGGCTGTATATTTCATAACTGTTCTCATAAACCGTTTTCCGTGTGCATAACCTTTTTATACAAGGTTTACTCTGCACATATCCTAACACCCCCCTTCACCCAGACATAGGTTGGATGGAGCTGGATTGGGCCTGGCTTCCCCAAGATCCCCCAGTAGGAAGGGGGGGCAGGAGGAGAGCCCAGAACTCCTGGGGCTCCTCCTGAGGACCCCAGACCCCCAGCCCCTCCTGAGAAGGCCCCTCACCTTTGTAACTGTCCACAATCCACCTTACAGAAGCGTTTTTCTCCAAGAGGGTCTGGAGTCTGCCTTGCAGCCTGGGAGAGGCGCTCTCTACGTGCCCTGCCAGGTAACTCTGGCACCTGTGACACAAGGAAGGCGGCCTCATGCAGCTACCCAGCTGTCTCCCCACAAAACAGGGGGGCTGGGTGAGAGCCAGGTTGGCCGTGAGGTGTGTGAAACAAGGCAGTCCTTTCCAGCATTTTGCCAGGTGAATACAGGACTCGGGTTTTGCAAACCTGAGTTTAGGATGTGGCCTGAATCATGGCATGCTTCTTATGCAAACATTGTTTGTTGCTTTGATTGCACCTGACTCTGCGCACCACATTGGTGTAGAGGTCAGTAGAGAAGTGAGGAAAGTCATGAACTCAACACAAACGTCACATTTTGACGTGGCTCGGCTGTTTTCTTGCAGACCTTTCATTACCCAACCGAGCAACATCATCAGTGCCAGAAGGGAGTGCGGTTTGCTCTCCTTTCACATACAGAGGTAACCCTCAACTGTTCGTTTGTGAATGTTTAAAGTTACGGCAGTGAAAAAAGTGCCCTCCGGCCATTTTGCAGTTTCGACCTTTGCAGCGTCCCTATGGACACGGGATCCAAATGCAGATGCTTTGCGACTGGCTCACACTTATGACCATTGCTGGATCCCAAGGTCATGTGGCCGTCGGACAAGCAAAGTCCATGGGGAAGCTAGATTCACTTAACAACCAGGTTACTAACCTATCAACGGCAGTGATACGCTTAACAAGTGTGGCAAGAAAGGTCGTAAAAACTCAGTTAATGAGTGTCTCACTTAGTAACAGAAATCTTGGCTTCAGCTGTGGTCATGAAGTAGAGGACTGCCTGCACTCCTGGCTTGCCCTGACAGTATTGCTGTGATAGTTGTTCTCTCCTTGGGGGCTCCCTGGTTAGACTGCTGTTTGCTGTTGGACTGTTGGTCGGAGTTGGTGGTGCCTCACCTGTGCTGTTTACAACACCTGAGCAACCACTGAGCCTTGTATATCAAGGAAGAGAGAGCCCCACTCCTTCCCAGCACTGATGATGTTACCAAATCAGTGTTGTGGCCCGTTGGCAGTTGCCCAAGCTGGCAACACAGTGGGACAGTAGTCAGGAGGTTGGGAAGGAAACCAGGACAGTCTTGGAGGCGGAGGAAGGTTTGGATGAGGGCTCTGCGTCAGACGCAGAGATTGGGCCAGGGCAGACTGGCAGTCATCAGCTGCCTTCAGGCTTGGACAGCACTGAGGTGGGGGAGCTTCTGGAACTGGTCCCCAGTCTGCACATGCACAGAGTTGCCAAAAGGAAGGAACAATTACGAACTCAGGGTCAATGTGGGAGTAAGGCCACAGGTACACAATGAATGCCCCCTCCCATCAGGATTAAAAGAGAAACAAAAGGGGAAGGGGCTTTTGCAGGAAACAAATCACTAGCTCGTTTGTTTGAGCCTTGTGGAGATTTGTCTGTACAACCCAACCCTTCCCTGTCAGCACTCCAGGATTGAGAAGGCCTCAGCTAATTAGCATACCTTTGCAAGACAGTTTGCCAAGCCGTTAGCTGACTGTAAATGAAATAAATTCATAATAATGTAGTAAAAGAGCTTTTGCTAGGATCCAGAATTGAATTAGTGCTTTTTGGGGAAGCCTAGGACGGAACAGTCAGGTAATGAAATGTCTGCTGGAAGTCAGTTGAGCTCCGAGAGTACCAAAGATCCCACAACCAGTATCTCTCGGCCACAGAATTCAAAAGGATGCGGCCACACCAGAAATTCTGAGCACAAACCAACCTACAAAGACAGGTGAGGAAGAGTAAGATGATGCCTACCTGTCTATGGTGTCCTGGATGTCCTGAAAGAGAAGAGAGAAATAGGTGCTGGCCTTCACAAGGGTGCCGGTCTCCCCTCCCCCTGGGAAACCTCTGCTTTCCCCCCTTGTCGCCAGTGAGGGTCCCCCTCACCTGCTATAATTCCCTGTCCGGCTGGTGGTACTTTCTCTCTGTCTGGGCCAGCAACTGCTGCAGGCCGGAGGCTTCTCCGGAGAGCTGGGCCAGGGCGACCTCCCACTTGGCCTTCATCTTCTCCTCCTGCTTGGCTAGCCAGCCCAGCCAGACCGGCTGACTCTCCCGGAGCAGCTCCTGCAGGGACTCCAGCACCAAGCCCACCTGCTGCTTTTCAGTGGCAAATTGCTCCTTGGGGGCAGAAAACGGGGTGGTCAGATGGGGATTTCCCAGCCGCAGAATCAGAGTCCCTCGGGGGCTGCCTCCTGCCCCCTCCCCAAGAGACCCACCTGGCATTCCTTCCAGCTCTGCTCCTCGGTCTGCCTCTGATGCAGCAGCTTCTGCTTCTCCTTCCTAAGGGATTCCAGGAGGCCATCCAGCAAGTCCTGTGTGCAGAGGAGAGGGTGCTATTCCTGGGTCCCAAATGGCTCCCACCCAGAGGGGGCCACAGGGATCACCGTGCCACACTCAAGGAGAGACCCTGCTGGAAGGTCCCAGGGGCAGGTAGGGGCCCACAAGGAGTTGAGCAACTGAGAGTTTGTCTCCCCCATCTTCTTTTCTCTCGCTGCCCAAAAAGAGCCTGGTTCTCCTCAGCCATTTTTTAATTTGGTAGCCTTTGTGGGCCTCTCCCGGCTGCCAGGAAGCTCTTCCCATCTTTTGGGGACTTTGGGTGACTCCTGTGCCTGCCCCCCCCAAAAAGCTGATGAAGTGCCCCAGGGAGTTGGTGCCTACCTTATACTCCTGGGCAGCTTCGGGCAGAGAGAGAAGAGGGTGGCCCTGGTGCTTCCCCAGACAGCTGGGGCAGAGGAGGCTCTTCTCGCTGGAGCAGAAGATCTGCAGAGGCTGCCTGTGTTCCTGGCACAGCTGTTGGCCGCTGCTCTCCTCCTGGACTCCCTCTGGCAGCTGAAGCCTCTTCACCAGACAAACCATGTTGGCCAGGGCCCGGTTGGGGCAGGTGCTGTTGGACTCCACCTTGGCTTTGCACTGGGGGCAGGAAACCTCAGCATCCAGCTGGGCCAGGCAGTCACGGCAGAAGTTGTGCCCACAGGAGAGGCCCATCGGCTGCTTGAAGAAGTCCAGGCACAGCGGGCAGGTGGCCTCCTGGCTCAGCTCCCTCAAGGCCGTCTTTTCATCTGAGGTTGCCATGGGGCTCTTCAGTCCCTTTTCCCCCTTTGCTGAACCTGGAAGTGAAAGCTGTTCATTGGCTCCTTCTGGGGAGGTGCATTTCTCAGCCCTCCCCCAGGGAACAGAGTGCTCTGAAGCCCTCCTCCAATTAAATGGCTTCTTGCAAAAGGGGAGGGGGTGCCCAGTAGCCACAGAAGATGGCAAAGGAACCCCCCTCAGGGTCTGGGGTAGCCTCTTTGGGCATCCATCTCATCTCTTCCGTTCCCTCAAGCTCAGCCTGGCCAGACTTCCAGCTGATGTCACGACAAGACCACAAGCAGTGAACGAAGGTCTCCGTTCCTGCGCTGGCTTGTCGCTGTTTGTGGGCTCCTGGTGGAGCCAAAAGCCGCCTTGGAGGGGCGGTGAAGCTAAGGAGAAGTGCTTGGTAAGGTTCTGGGGGAGAACGCAACTCCCCTGTAAAAACCCCAAACTTGTTCTCTATGCCACGATGGAGAGAAGAACAGGCCAAGATGGATGATACAAAGTTGGGACAGCCGAAGAACATCGAAGCCCAGCGCTGGAGTGGAGACTGGGAACAGTGTTCAGAGAAGGGTGAGAAGAATCTATATTATTTTTAAGTACCCCAAAAACTATAACAGAGAAGAATAAAGAATTGTGCTAGCGGCGGATAGAAGAATTTGGAAATACAAAGAGCTTTAAAGTTTTTTTTTAAAACTTAAAATTTGAAAATGAACTAATCTAAAAAAACCTTAATTTGGAATTGGCAATCAGACAATTCATTCTTCATTCATTCAGACCTAGGATGTCTTATTTTTGTGTTTCCTTTATTTTTTTGAGCAGTGTCTATAAGATAATGAGGTAATAATGTAATATTGAACTTATTGGCTAAGAGAAAATATACTTGTGTTAAAATGAGATGTTCGAGGGAAGGGAACCTATAGAAAATAAAACAGAAGCAAATGTAATATTGGGGGAACATAATGGGGGATAATATAAATTAGGACAGAGTTTTTGAACGTTTAAAGAATGGTAGGAATGGCAGCTTAAAAAGACCAAAGGAGTATCTAAACATGTATTGTAAACATGGTGAGCACAAGAATACATGATCAAGGAAATTGGAGATTAATATGTTTTCAATGAATTAAATATTTTGTTATCCACTTGTTACCAGGTAATGAGGACATATTGTTATAAATTTGGTAATATAAATATGGCAAATATAACAATGTACAATTAAGGAAATTAGAGACGGGATAACTAAATTAAGATGAAACTTTTGAATGGCTAACGAAATGATATGACGAAATTGTAAACAGGCAGAATATATCATGAGGGAAGATAAGAGAATGAATTCAAGTAAAGAGACTGACACAAAGTAAATGGTGAGGATAGAAAGACGGGAAAATGATAAAAAGAGACGCTGTTCTCGCAAAGGTGTATTTAAAGAATTAAAAAAATAAAAAAAAACTTTTTGACAAACCCCCCCCCCCNCCCCCAAAAAAAAAAAAAAAAGCTCAGCCCGGCCAGCTCAGGGGTGTCGGAGGCTCCGGGCCTTCCTTGGTTCGCCTGAGGAAGAAGCGAGTCTGGAGCCGAACGGAGGCGCCCCCGCCCCGCCCTTCCCCGCCAGGCCTTCCCCCCTCCCGAAACCCCTCGGGAGGAGTAAGAGCCAAATCCGGTCCGAGGCCTCCCTCCCTCCTCACCCTCTGGGGCCCTTCAGGGGGAGTCGGGGCACCGTTTCAACGGGGAGAAAGTGTCCCCGCAAAGCTCCGTCGGCCTCCGGCCAGTCGGGCAACGGGCGAGGAGAAAGGCAGCTTCGGTCGGAGACGACAAGGGGCGACGAAGGCAGCGAAGGGCAGCCGGAAAACTCGCCCCACCAGAAAGGCCGCCGCCCGGGAGGCAGAGAAGCCTGGGTGCCCGCGCTTTCGGTTTTGTTTCCCGGCTGGTAGGCAAGGAAGGAGTCGGCGGTCCTCAACCTGCCCCGCCCCGCGGTGGGAGGCCCCGCCCCTCCTGCCCCACCCCACCCCACCCCCGGCTCCCCTCCGCGGGGTTTCCGGAGGGGGAGGGGCTCCTGCGGCCTCTCCGTTGCACGCGGCCCGCTCAGCCCACGTGACCAGGCTTCCCGCCCGCCGGAATGGACTGGAGAGCCCCGTTGGGGGGGGAGGGGGGGAAGCGGGGCTGCCCGGGCCTCCCTCAGTGGCCGCCGACGCTCCCGCGGGCCTCCAGCGGGTCCGGGTGGCAGCCAGAGGCCCCGGGGAGTGAAGGCCGCTCCCCCGGGCGCTGCTACTTCTCCGGGAGGGAGGGGGGGCGAGGAGCTACGGGCCCGGTGGGGGAGCGAAATGAAGCCAAGGCTCCATCCATGGGAGGCCCGGGGCGGTGTGAGGGGAGCCTGGGAGACCCCCGGGACTCCTAGAGAGGCCATTGTGGGCAGGGCACATCTCCTCACCAGAGGGGCTAAGGGGGGGGGGAGCAGCCAGCAGGCTTCCCGCCTCCTGGGGCTGAGGATGAGGGGAATGGCCGTCCAGGGCGAGCAGGGGGCGCCTCCCACCGCAGCCCTGACTCCCGGTGTCCCGCAAGAGCCCAGCCGATTCCTGAGCTCCCCCTCTCGGACCAGTTGGGGGGGGAGATTGGCCGGGTGAGAACCCTGAGGCAGCCCTGCCACGCTCCCGCCTGGACGACGGTCAGCATGGACGGTGCCTCGTGAGGAGAAACGCGTCCGAAGTTCCCATAGAAGGGAAAGGGTCAAACCCCTGGGCCACTGAGGAGGTCGGATAGTTTGGAAATGATGACAGATAACAGGTTATCAGAGTTGGAAGGGACCGTGGAGGTCATCTAGTCCAACCCCCCCACCCAAGCAGGAGACCCTATACCATTTCTGACAAATGGCAGTCCAATCTCTTCTTGAAAGTGCTCAGGTGATGGCGCTCCCAAACGTCCGAGGCAACTTCTGTTCCATGGGTTGATTGTTCTCACTGTCAGAAAGTTTCTCCTTATTTCCAGGTAAATCTCTCCTCTTCAACTTCCATCCATTTATTCCTTATCTGGCCTTCAGGTGCCTTGGAAAATAGTTTCCCCCTTCCTCCTCTCTGTGGCAGCCCCTCAATATTGGGAGACTGTTATCAGGTCTGCCCTGGTCCTTCTCTTTACTAGACTAGCCAAGCCCATTCCTGCCAACGTTCGTTGTATGTTTTAGCCTCCAGTCCCTCATCATCCTGGTTGCTCTTCTCTGCACTTTTTCTAGAGTCTCAATGTCTTTTTTTATGATGTGGTGAACAAAAGTGGATGCAGGACTCTAGGTGTGGTCTTACTAAGAGTTCATAGAGTGGTATAGTACCTCCCTTGATCTTGATTGTATCCCCTGTTAAAACAATTTAGGATTGCATTAGCTTTTTTGGCTGCTGCTGCACACTGCTGGCTCCTATTTAGCTGCGTTGTCCACTAAGACTCCAAGATCTCTCTCACAGTTACTGCTATTGAGCCTGGTTTCATCCAGTCTATATGTTTACTTTTGGTTTTTTGGCTAAATGTAAGACTTGACTTTACTTTTGAATTCATTTTATTAGATATGGCCCAGCGTTCTAGTCTGTCAAGATCTAAGATCCATCTGGATCTTGAGCCTATCTTCTTGGGTGTTAGCTATTCCTGCCAGCTTAGGATCATCTGCAAATTTGGAAAGTTCCCCTTCTATTCTCTCATCTAAGTTGTTAATGAAGATATTGAAGAGTATTGGGCCTAAGACAGAACCTTGTGGCACCTCACTGCTTCCTTCCCTCCATGTAAACTTAGACCCATTAAGGACTACTTGTTGAGTACCATTTGCAGTCAGTTGTGAGTCCATCTAGTGGTAGTGCTATCTATTCCACTTTTTTCTAGTTTACTAAGAAGTACGTCTACAGTTGCCCTCAGAAGTTGTGGGAGCGCCATCACTTGAGACTTTCAAGAAGAGATTGGACATTTGTCAGTCTCCTGCTTGGGTGGGTGGGGGGGTGGAACTAGATGACCTATAAGGTCCCTTCCAACTCTTAGTCACTGGTGTTGAAGAATGAAATAGGGATTGCTTTGGCATGATCTGGATGGGTCTGCAAGGAAAAAAACAAACCCATCCGGCTCGGAGATTCCCGAAGACTCTGCACTAGAAGTTGCAAAGCCCCCTCCCCTCCCCCAGGCCTTATAGGACCCCTTTCTCTGCAGCAGCAGCAGCAACGGGCCAAAAAGTGGGGCGAAATCTCAGTCTTCGCAGCTGAAGAATCTCTGTGACTTTGAATAGTATTTATTAGTTGGAACAAAACACCGAAGCCCTTGTGATTTCCGACTGTCTAGATTGATTGGTATCCATGCGAAATTCCCATTCTTACAATCATTTAACCTAGAAACATCCTGGTCCTGCCCCACAGAGGATATGATTATAAATCTTATTATAAATCCTATTGTCCCCATTTAATCGTACCTATTTTCTGTGTTCTTACTCATCTTTATACTTATACCTATTATTTTGTAAGCGATTGACAAATCAAATAAATAATGGATTGCGCTGAAATAAACAAACTCAACGCAATTGCAAGAGAGGGAAGAAAAAGAATTCTTTATACGGTCTGAGAAAAGTGGTATGTCTGGTTAGACAGTAGAAAGAAAAGATAACATGAAAGTAAAAGGGTAATTGTCAATAATATAGGTATGTATGTACAGGAGAATGGAGTAACATGCTACAAACAACTTCAAAAAATGTATATCGAATTCATTTTTAAAGGTGAAAATTCAATAAAGTGTGTGTGTTTATAAAATACAAATAAAAAAATATATTGGTCCTTTTTTATTTTCATTTTAGGCAATAAAGAGATTTCAAACATGGGGACGTCTTTGATTCCATGTGTGATCATTGGGAAAATAAAGTTTCCCGCTCCTTTGTAATAATTGTCTTTGCCAAGTTACGGGCATGATGAAGTCAAAGTTCCACCTAAATGTATCAAATTCTGTATTTTAGGACAGGGGTCTCCAACAGCTGACTAGGGAATTCTGGGAGTTGAAGTCCTCCAGGCTGAGTGACCAAGGTTAGAGAGCCCTGTTTTAGGAGTACGGGGGATCCCTGGGTTTACGAGCATTCCCTTAGCGAAGGTTCGAAGTTACACCATAAGCTGCCCGAAACAAACAAACAAGGCCCAAAACTACGAATCTTATGGCGCCCGGAAAGTTTTCGCCCTTCCGGATAATTGCATTTATTTGTATGGGGCCATAGGACAGTTTGGAGTCTGGGCGTGGCTTAAACTCGCTGGACTGTATCAAAAAGTTGGTTTGTCCTCTGTCACCTAGGCCTCTGTACCTCTCTCCTCTGTAACGACTTGCTTCTGTGAATATTGCTTCTGTGCTCCTGATTTTGTCTGCCGACTTGTGTGGGATTGCACATAAAGAAGTTTTTCTTACGTGGATGAATCCTGCAAAATTGCTCACTTCTATGCTGGTCAGGTGTGCTGCAAACTCTTGACAGGATCCACCCCACAGAAGCTCTGCTGAGGCCTCTGGAAGCCTCACCCAGCCCATTGCAAGCTGAAACGGAGCTCCTGAGAGGCGGATTTCAGCCTGCGACAGACGTGCTGGGCGAGGCCTCCAGAGGCCCAAACGGAGAGGCAAAGGAGCGCAAAGGGCTGAGGGGCAGGAGAAGAAACGGCTTGCTGGATCTTTACGTGGTAAGTGACCCAGCGCAGCAGGTTGGGGAGGGGGGGAAGCAATTGTGGGGAGCACAAGGTATTTCAGTGGGCCGGAGAGGCCTTGGTGGTCTTGGGCAGGTGGCCTGTCCCATTGCTGCACCCCCCCCTCCCACAGCTTTCCCCACCCTGAAAACCTTCAATTGTGGGGGAAAGGAGGCAGTGATCCCATTCAAGGTACAAGATTCCCTCCTGCGACTCCTCGGGTTACGACCGGAATGGGCACGCTCCACGACAGCCGTAACTCCAGGACTACCTGCAGAATTCATATTCGCATTGTGAACTGTTGTCGGATTTCCTTCCCCTCCAGAGTTGAGAGTTCTAGTCCCTCCTCAGGCATGAAAGCCAGCTGGGTGACTTTGGGGGAATCACCGTGAGACACAAGTTCCAGTTCTGCCTTAGGCACAAAAACTGAGTCTGGGAAAGTCTCTCTCTCTCTCTCTCTGTGTCTCTGACTGTCTTTCTCTGTCTTTCTCTCTGTCTCTGTCTCTCTCTGTGTGTCTCTGGCTGTCTTTCTCTTTCTCTGTCTTTCTCTCTGTTTCTGTCTCTCTCTCTCTCTCTCTCTCATTCTCTCCCCCTCCCTCACTCCTTCTCAGCCCAAGCAACTTCACAGGGTTGTTGTGGAAAAATAAAAGGGAGATCACTAGGTATGTTCCCTGCCTTGAGTTATTCATGAAAAATGCAGGATAAAACAAAGTAAATCACTAGAGATTGGTTCCCATTTGAACCCAAAACAAAACTTAGGGATGGATCCACAGCTGGGCTCACAGCTGTCCAAGTGCCAGTCAGGCACTGGTTTTAACTGGTTTCAGTCCTTCAGGGCTGCCTTTCCATTTCACCTCCCCTCCCAAAGCCTCCCCCATATTGGCCTCACCACCAGCCTTTGGGATCTCCAGGGTTCCTGTGTGTGAATTGGAGGCATTTTATGCTGGGGGCTTTTTAATGCTTTTTAATGTATTTTTAGTGCCCCTCCCCCGCGCTGTTTCTGCTGGGCAAGAGAGGCCGGCCAGGGTACAAATCCTGCAGCTGCTCAGGGCTATTTGTGGGATCTGGATCCAGAGGCCCCTCCCCTGAAAAGGCCTCTGCCAGGGTCCAAAAGAGGCGGGGTCTGCGTGGGGCCATCGGCAGGACCTGCCCCATGTGGCATCTGGAAGGACCCCCACTGCCTGCCCAAGCCAGGCCTCCCCCCCCCTCCCAAGCCATGCAGGAATGAGAGTTTCCTTGGAAGGAGGGGAGGGGAGAAATGGCTGACACACCGGAACTTCTGCTAAAAGGCACTGGTGGGAGGAAGGGAGGGAGGGAAGGGCGGCCTCAGCGGAGTTGGGTTTTCCCAGAAAGGGCAGCCAAGAAGTCTGACTAGAAGCAGGGAGGGAAACTTTACGCTGTTCATTTCTGCAGAAGCAGACAGTTCCCGCTTGGGCCTGAGGTGCAAATGAAGGGCCCAGCGGAGAAGATGCCTCAGGTATTGGCTCTTTGCAATCCCTCGACAGCAACCAGGGTTTAACACAGCTGGTAAATAGCATTGGTCCCTCTGGGCACCAGGCTCCACCTGGCCTTACTTAGAGAAAAGCCCCCTTCATCACCCCGTCATTTCATTCTCCAGAGTTTCCTGCCTGTAATTTGTCACTTGTGCCAAGATAGCCACAAGAAGTGTAAGACTGTCCCGTCGGCAGTTCGATCCGTCCTCACCTTTGGCATCTTGTTTCTACCTACTTTGGTCCCTTCCTGGCTGACTGGGTTGGTTGAACCTTGATTTTTCCTTATGAACGGGGATTCCTTCCCCGCAGAGACGGTGCCTTTTGCTGCTCCCTGGAGGATTTAAAGGGCCACCATCCCCATTTGAAGGATTCCTCTTGTCTTCTATCCTTCAGCGATCAGGACCTGCCCTGGTCAAAGCTCAGCTTCTCAGCCAGAGAGAGAAGCAAACGGATTGGCTGATGGTTGCCAATGGGGCAAAAGGGCCCCTCCCTTCACAGAGCCAGGCCTGTACCTTCCCCACCTCCCTGGGTGTTACTTGTGTGGGCAGATTTTGGGTAGCAACGGTGCCAGGAAGCAACTGACAGGGATTGGATCCTCTTTTGCAGAGCCCACAAAGGTATTGCTATGCCCTGGGATAACTGGCCCTCCCTTCCTCCTCTTCCCCCCACATTTCCAGTGGAGAGTGGGCACATTCAGGGCATCTGGCAGCCCACAGGTGCCACAGGGCATCGCTGGGGAGAAACGGAGCCAGCTTCCCCTTCCCTAACGTCTCAGCCACTCTGGTTGTCTCCAGGCAGGGCTTCCTGTTTTAACCAGACCAGAGGCAGAACCTCCCCTCCCCACGTGTTTTATCCTGGGAAACAATGAGTGGCCCATCCTGGCTGGGTTCAATGGGGGTTTGGCCAGAGGCAGCAGCAGCAGGAGACCTCAAGAGCTAAAGGCCAGGGCCAAGGAGTGGAAGAGACCCCTACCTCCTTCTCCTGCTGGGGGATCCTCCCCAAGGAGCTGCAGGATTTGCCGCCCCGCCCCCCCCCCGCCAAGGGGCGCTTCTGGCAGCTTCTGGGACTGTCCTGGTGGGGGGCCTAGGAAGGCAGGCAAAGGCCATGAGGGTGGTGCCCAGCCTGTCCTCCGTGCCCCAACAGTCCCGGGAAAGGTGAAGCTTTACTCGGGCATGTCCAGATCACTCTGCAGGAGCAGGATGGGGAAGTGGCCCCGCCTTGGAAGGCTGGGCAGGGACCTCTTGGCCAAATAGGCAGGACACAGAAAGACAGGAAACAGACAGGAGGAAAAGGCCTTTTTTTTTTTTTCCCCATTCTTTTGTCAGATGACGCACCTTTAGGCACCAAGCGTGCTTCAACTCCGTGACTGGTGGAACACGGTCTGCCTGCCTTCCTTCATTTCGGTGAGGGACCCTTCTTGTTCTGGGCCAAGCAGGGCCTTTCCAAAGTGCCCCCACAGAATGGGGTGGGGGTGGGGAGACAGGCAGCCCTGCTGCAGCCAGCAGGGAGGGCTCAGCTGGCCCAGGAAGGGGGGAGGCAGAGGCTATTTCAGAGGATTTTCTTTTGGAACAAGTAGCCTCCCCCAGGTGAAAGACCCAGAAGCCCCTGCGGCACTGGGAGGAGAGTGGTTATGGTGGAGTCCAAGGTCCCCCTGCTTCAGGTATGCCCAGGGCTCAACCCAGCCCCTACAGGCAGCAGCCTGCCCACAGACGGCAGGAAGGCGGATGGTCGGCCAGCCATGATCTCTTGCGGAGCCCAGCAGCCTCCTGGATGGGCCTGCAGAGCTATTGCTGCCATCTGAGTGGACCTCTGCCTAGCACCTATGTCCTGCAGCCCAGCAGCCAGAGCCCCAGGTTGCCAGGTGCTCACCGGTCCTAAACGCTTGGCAACAAGGGGCTGCACCAGGCCAGGCCTGCTCTCCCAACAGGTCCCTGGGATGTGCCTGACTGCCAGCCACAAAGTCCTTCTGGATTTAGAGCAGGTGCTGGAGAAGCCTGACAACCAGGCTCCAGAGCAGCTTGGCAGGATCTTGGAGCTGAAGGTTAAGAGCAAATGGCAGGAGAGAGCTTAAATGGGGCTGCTGGAGGAGCTGGCCTGAGCAGCTGGCTCAATGGGTGGCTGAATTTCCCCTGAGGGGGCCGAGCTGGGTGGGAAACCCCCACTTGGGTTAGGCGAGGAGGCCCAGGCAAGGATGCCTGCTGGTCTAGGTGGAACCGGGGAGGAGGAGGAGGAGAGGGGAACAGACATCCCTGGTTCTGGTTCCTGACCTGATCTCCAGGCTTACTTTCCCCTGGAACTCGGCTGCTGCGGTCCCACACTGGCCCTGCCCTCTTTCTCCAGGGGCCTTGGAGGCTCCCAGGAGAGACATTCCTCCACCTCCCCAGTGCCTCTTACAAGACCCCCCCCCTCCCCTAGGGAGTTGGATTTCTACTTCTTAGCCCAGACCCATTGCTGCCCACGGCCCCTTTCCCTGACCAGTCCTCCTCCCGTCATTGGCCAGGACACATGTCTATCATTTGAGGAGCACGAGAACCAGCCTCCATCCTTGTTCTAACATGGCAGGGTGGTGGGGTCCTCCAAAGGGGTATTGCTGGGAGACTCCAATGGCCCCTGGGGGGGGGGAGATCAGGGTCTGGTGGATAGGGAGGCAGCTCTCTTAGCTGGAGAATTGTGGATGGTGCCTGCCTGGTGGTGCACTGAGGCAGTGGGCACTCAGAGCACTCAGTGGGCACTCAGAGCAGGAGCTCCCTAGTGGGCATGCAGCCCACCCACAGCTGGGCCTGATTTGGCACAACTGAGCGAGCATCGCCTCCCTGTACAGTGAGATCAGTTAGCCCTGGGTGCCACCCCATCCCAGCCTTCGGCGGAAGGAGGGAAGTGTGCTGGAGGCCGCAGCCATGCTATTGCCAAAGTGGCACACCACTCCCTCGGCCGGTCTTGCCAGGTGCTGCTCTCTGGGAAGGGCGCAGAGGCTGCTGGGGATGCTGGTTCATCCCATCCTTGGCCTGCAGTGGGACATGGGGCCTCCTTCGTGGGGCGGGAGGCAAAATGGGCTCAGAGGTCTTTTTTTCTCTGACAGGGCTGATGTTTCCTTCTCTCTTGCAGACCCTCCCACAGGCCCTGCTGCTGCCCATGACTGCCATGCCACCTCGCTGGAAGCGCTCCCTGTGCCACTTGACCCAGCTTTTGGTCGGGTTGCTGTGCAGCTTGGCAACCCTCTTGGTTCTCAGCTTCCTGTCCAGCAGCCGCCGTGGGGACCAACTTTCACACTCGCAGCCCTCCCAGATGGGGAGTGGTGTGGGGGAGCGACACATAGACACCTTGCTCCTGCCGCCCCCCAACGCCTTCCCACTGTCCCCATCGCCCTGTGCCCTGACCGCCCCCTGGCTATTGGTGCTAGTGGCCAGTGCACCTGGGCATGTGGCCCGGCGTGCAGTGGTGCGGCGCAGCTGGGGGAGTGTGAGGGTAGCAGGGGGTCATAGCATGCACACGGTTTTTATACTGGGGCAGCCTGGGGATGTGGCACAGCAGGCAGCACTGGAGCGTGAAGCGGCCGAGCATGGGGACCTGTTGCAAGCACGCTTTGCCGACACCTACGCAAACCTAACCCTGAAGACACTGGCGATGTTGGGCTGGGCCACCACCCGTTGCCCCACTGCCCGCTTCCTGCTGAAGGCCGACGATGATGTCTTCCTGAACTTGCCTGCTGTGGTGAGACACCTGGAGCGGCTAGCTGGCCCACCTGCTGCCTATCTGGGTCAGGTCTACTCACATGTGGCACCCATCCGGAACCCACACAGCCGGCACTATGTGCCCACCTCACTCTACCCGGAACCTGCCTTCCTGCCCTACTGCAGCGGCACCGCCTACATTCTCTCTGCCCCAGCCGCTGCCGCTGTCCTGAGTGCTGCCCGCCAGCTGCCGCTGCTGCCTGTGGAGGATGTGTTTGTGGCAATGTGCGCCCACCATGCTGGCATTGCCCCGCGCCACCTAGACTATATGTCCGGGGCTACCCACTACCCACTTGATGCCTGCTGCTACAGGGAGGTGCTCTTCAGTGTGCATGAAGTGGAACCTGCTGAAATGCTGTCCTTATGGGAGGCAGCTGAGCACCCCTGCACCATCTGGCAGCGCTTCCTTGGCCTGACCCGCTGCAAGGTCCTGGCCTGGCTGGCTGCGGAGGACACTGCATGACTGCCTTCCTTCCCTCACACCACCTGAGGACGCTGGGAGGAAAAGGCCTGGGGCCTTGCCTCACTCGGGAGTAGCTATCTGGCCTTGGACGAGTGAAGGGATCGATTGATTAGCAGAAGGGCTGCCAGGAACTTTGCCTAGAAGCCCACAGCTGCCAGCCTGGATGCTGAGCTTCCCGCTTGGGACTGCAGGGTGAGACTCTGCCAACTGTGAGAATGCCAGCTGCCCTTTTGGATTCTCCGGCCGATGTGGACCTTGAGCTGAAAAGCTGGAGGGAGGACAAAGGGCTCTACTTCAACAACTTGCCCGCCTGGTCAGTGTTTTTTAGGGGGTCATTCATCCCTAATTTGGGTGCATTGGGAGGCCAAAGTGGGCTTTTTATAACATCAGCAATGGAGAGGTTGCCTCTCTGAACTGTGCGTGGCGTCGGGAGGGGCCTGAATATCATTTGAGGCTATCTCTTACGGAATGAGGTGACTCCTCATACTGGCCTCATCATGGCCAGGTGGGTGGGCATGGCTGGAGCAGCTCGTGATGCCACAATGAGACAAGTCCCCAAGTTTGGAATGTGTCATGCCCCTGTCAGAATCTGACTTGGAGGAGGAAGCCAAACAGCTGACAGGGTGTGGGAGTGTGGCTCTGTTGGCTGTGGAAGAAAATGGGGAAGGGCAAAGTCCGGCTGGGCAGAGCAGGGAAGAGGGAGAACAAGGGAGAAGGAATTTGGAGGATGACCCAGGCCCACCCGCTCTTCATTCTATGGCACACAGGGAGGAACGGAGAAAGGAGCAACATGGGTTGCATGGCTTACAGGGAGGAAAGGGCCCTGATTCCCTTCATTAGCTGCAGCTGGGAACACAGTGTATAAAAAAGGCAAGCTGTGTGCAGCAAGCTGTTGGGAGCAAACGTGACTTTATCCTGTACTGTCATAGCTTATCTGTGTTCCTGGCATCTTCCCAACTGTGTGAGTTTTGCCATGTTTTCAACTCTGCAATTCCTTCTCCTGCCTGTCATGTTAATTGCTGCAGAGTGGTTTGTTTGGATTTTAAGTTACAGTTTGTGTGTACCTTGTTTTGTACTGACTTTTCTGCAGTTAAAGGCTGTTCCTGGGATTTTCTCCAGCCCGAAGGTGCCAGGAGGCAAAGCGGGACAAGGGCGCCCTGCTCAGCTTGGCTGACTCATGGAGGTGGTACACGCGGGACACCTGATTTGGAGCACCGGGCAGCCTTGGAGAGTCTGAAGGGAATGCCAGATCGCGCCCCCAAAGGCTTCTGTCGGCCACGCCAAGAGCTTTGCAAAGGGACAGAGGCTTGAAGCAGAGCGAGATCAGGGGCGGGCTTCAAAAATTTTAGCAATGGGTTCTCTGCTGGGTTGCTGGGTGGGTGTGGCCTAGTCAGCCTCCTGTACCACAGCAGAGGTGTGTGTGTGTGTGACTAATGCAACTGGCAGGTTCTCTGACATTCAGAGCCCGAGGATTGCCTGTAGCCAGTGGAAGGTCGGTCCTCCTGAGTCAAAGGGGACCCATTCCTGTGCTCTGTTGTATTAAAAGCAAACCTTTGGTAATCCCCTCACCAGTCCTGCCTCAGCTTGGGCTCCTGAGCTGAAAACGATCCTTCGCACACCGTTTGGGTGAAAAAGGCGGAGTTTACTAGCAATCCAGTGATCCATACAGCAACCCGAAGCCAGAATGGCAAGTGACCAAACCAGAATCCCAGGCTAAGTGATTCCCTCCCAAAGGGGCCAAATTGGAGAGGGGTGGTTTTAGGAGGGTCTCCTGAGGAATTGCGGCCCTGCTCAGGTCCCAAGGCCCTGGCCAACGGAGCCAACTTTGATCCCTCTGAGGTGAGATGCCCCCCCTCCTATTAGGTCCCAGAGTTCAGGGCGGATTGGCACCAAAATAGCTTCTGCAGGCTTCATAGCAGAGACTTGAGGCGGCGTTTGACACATCTGGGTCTCAGCAGGATGTGGGGTGGGGGGGGGAGGCTGGGAAATTTTTATTTATGTATTTATTTTGTCAAGCATGCATTTGATAATATGAATTTGATAATTTGATGATTATTAATACATAAAATAAGTACGAATAAAAGGGAACATTAAGACAGGGATGTTACGCAGGTTGGTGCACTTATGCACGCCCCTTACAGACCTCTTAGGAATGGGAATTCTTGGGATCCAGGGAGGAAGAGGAGGAGGAGGCAACATCTGTTCCAATGAGGCCTGGAAGTGAAAGCTGCTCATTGGCTCCTTCTGGGTTTCTCAACCCCTGCCCCCTCTTGCAGGGAACTTTCTCTGAAGCCTCCTCCCCATAAAGCCCCCTCTACCTCCCCTTTCCTGTCCTGGAGGAAGTGGGGCAGAGAAGCAAGGGAGCTTCTTGTCTGGAGAGGGGGTGAGGGGAGGCTGCCCAGTGGCCGGAGAAGAGGGCAGGGGAAGGCCCCTACGCTCTTCAGTTCCATCTAGCTCAGGCCGGCCAGGACAGGGATCTTGGAGGGTCCCGGTCTTGGGAATAAGCAAGCCTGGAGCCCCNGAGCCCCATAGACCTCGCCCCCCCCCTTTGCGCTCCTCAACCCCGCCCTTTCCTGCCAGGCCTCCAGCACCGAGGCTTCTCCCCCCCCTCCCCCAAACCTAACGGGAAGAGAAAAATCTGGTCTGATCTCCCCCCTCCCCCACTTGGAGGGGCCCCCTGACCCCCGGGGGCCCTTCAGTGGGAATGGGGCCGCCATTTCTTGGGGGAGTGGGGAGTCGACCTCACCTTCGCCTGCCAAGCGCCCCCCCCCCAACCGGAGCATGGACCGAGGGCGCAACTTTGCTTCGCGCTCACAGGGGCACCTCGTTCGGGCCTGGGGAGGGCAGCGGAGCCTGGAAAGGCCGCCCCGGCCGCTTCTTCTCCCGAGAAAGGGGACCGGGGCCAGTGCAGGGCAAGGAGGGGAGGCGATAGTGAGGGGGCTGCCGCCCAGGCGAGGCTTCCACTGGGTCCCTGAAACGGGGAGGCTCCGAAGAGCCCCCTTCTTCCCCGGGCTCTGCCTGGGGATCCACCACCCTGGTGGAGGGAGAGGAAGGATCTGGGGAAGAGGGTCAGCCGGGATCCTCTGGCGATGCGCAGGGAAGATCTCGGAAGCGCGGCCAGATCGGTGCCCACGGAGAGAGGCGGGCCGGGGCGACATTGACAGGTGCAGAGCAGAGGGCTGGGATTTCAGCACTGGACAGCGGTCTCGCCTCCCCTGGACACGGGTGGGAGGCAGAGAAGACCCCCCCCCACCGGTCCTAGAGAGGCCCCCTTGGAAAAGCACCTGGGGAGGCTGCTACCTCCGCTCAGAGTCCGATGGGGCTGCAGGTGTGGGAGGTGAGGGCGGGGAGGGGGGCTGAGACATGGTGCTCCTCACCCCCCCTCAAAACTGGACAGAAGAGGGGGGCGGGGGAGCCGCTGCTCAATTTTTCTCTCTCCTGCCTTTGCTGACCTGGGGGGGGGTTCTGACTCTGTCCAAGTGGCCCCTTGGGCAACCCTTGGTCTGGGAGGGGCCCCGGCTTCACGCTCCAGAGGGGGGGAGGGTTGGACTGGATGGCCTCCAGGTTCCCTAGGAGTCTTTGCGACTCTGAGCCAAGGGCGTCCCCAATGAACGGGGCCACTTCTTGAAGCGAAGGAAGTGAATCCTGTCAGGGGGCGACCGCTCTCCACTCCCCCCCACCCCGAGGGCTCCGTCCAAGGGAGGCAAAACCAGCAAGACAAAGGAGACTGTGTTAGGCTTCCGGAAGAAGAGAGAGGAACCCGTCCCACTTTACACTGAGGGGGAGGGGGCTGCGTGGAGAGTTTCCTCCTTTAAATTCCTGGGAGTCCACCTCAGCAAAGATCTCACCTTGGAAAATAATATGATCCAGATGGCCAGGAAGGCCCAACAGAGACTCCCATTTCCTTAGGGTCTTGCAAAAGAACAAAGTGGAACGACCCGATGGCCTCCTTCTACCTGTCCTCTCACATTGCATGATGGTGTGGGATGCTGGCTTGATAGCTGCGGATAGTAAGACACTACAGAGGGTGGTGAGCAGAGCACAAAACCTTGTGGGCTGTACCCTGATGCCACGAGATGACCTCGCTAGGGCTCACTGCCTTAGAAGAGTGAGGGAAAATCCTCAGGGAGGACTCACACCCTGGTCAGCCCTTCTTCACCCTTCTACCATTGGGTAGGAGATAGAGAAGTAGAGCCAGCCACATCAACAGGCTGAAGGACAGTTTCTACCTATGGAGCTGCCAGACTCCTGAACGGAAAACAACTTCATGTCAACCTAGTATGACAGACTTGTGGGGCCGGCGCATTGTGCAATAAGTTCCCATGGTGCAATAAAATTGGGACTGGGTTAGGGACTTCTGTCCTCACTGTGAGTTGTGTTGGGGGGAGGGGTACACGAAGGGAGGCTCAGCCAACCTCAGTGAACACATGTTGTATTCTGACAATGAAGGTAATAATAAAAAAAAGAGGAAATGCAAATCTGAGCTAGTCTGGTCAACCTCTGGTTTGAGCCTCCCAGGTTTCTGTGACTTTGAAGTTTGGACTGCAGTGAAGGGGGTTGGGTTCTGAAAGGGGTGCTGGGCAATTCCAATTGTGGCTTCCGTTTTTTAGGATCTTGGGAAAGGGGCTTGCTTTCTAATCCTTCCACTCTGCCTTTGTTAACTTTGCTGCAAGGAGTTTCAAAATATCCTGTCTTGGGTGGATTGCCAAATCTGCATTTCTAATAAGCCAGCGCTATTAAAGACTGACTCTGCTTTCTGCCTTTAAGAGCATGTTTCTCCGTTTCTCCTTTAGGGAAATATAATATTCTGCCTTTTTAATATTTCCCAAAACATTTCATTCTTCTGGGAGGTTGGTGTTGACTTTCTACATCATTTTAGTTGCCTTTCTTTGCACTTTTCCCAAAAGTCTCACAATCTTTTTCGTAATGTGGTAATGAAAACTGGATAGAGTATTCCATTGTGGCTTTACTAAGGGTTTATAAAGCCATACTAATACTTCATGTGAATGCATCAGAGTGGCCTGGGTGACTTTGGGCTGATCTCTCTCTCTCTCCTTTTTCTCTTTTTCTCCCTCTCTCTCCAATCCCATCACAAGGTTGTTCTGCAAAAATAAGAGGAGAAAGGAGTATTAGGTATGCTCATCACCTCCAACTGTTGATAAAGACAGTAAAGACATAATAAAAATAAGTAAATCAATAAATATTGGTTCCAACTTGAATCCAAAACATGACCTACAGCTGGACAAGACCTGACTGTAGCCACAGCTTCCTGGGTGCCAGACAAACTCTGGTTTTGATTGGTCAGTCCTTCTCTGCCGGGCACTTCCAGGGCTGCCTTTCCACTTCACCCCTCGAAGTGGGGGGGGGAGGGGGAACGTAAGGCCAGGGATGGACATCCAGGGTGGAGTCCAGAGAGGTCTCCCCATATTGGCCTCACAGAAAAGAAAACACTAGGATCTCTCATCTCTCTTTCTTTCTCTCACATACTTTCTTGCTCTCGCTCTTTGTCTGTCTCTCATCTCTCTCTCTCTCTATCTCATCTCTCTCTCTCTCTGTATCTCCCTCTCCCCCTCTGTCTCATCTCTCTCTCTCTCTTTCTCTCTTGTCTCGTCTGTCTCTCTTCTCTCATCTCTCTCTGTCCGTATCTCTGTCTCATCTTTCTCTCTCTCTCTCTCATCTCTCTCTTTTCCTCTGTCTCTTTCTCTCTCATTCTGATTCTCCAGTACTCTCTGGGTCTTGCGGGTGCTTCTTTGGCCTTTATTGGTGCTGGACGCACCTCAGTTGCTGGTGAAGATGCACAAACTGCTCTCCGCTCTGAGACACTTTTCGGACCCGGCTGCAGCTGATGCTCCACATTGTAATGGGCTCCAGGAAGAAGAGGGGACACTGTCTCCCCCACTGTGAAGCACTCTAAATTTAACTGTGCTGCGCAAGGTGCTGCAAAAGCAGTGGGCAGGCTATGGAGGCACCAACAGCAGCGGCGGAAAGAAACGGCCAGGTCAGGCCAGAGTTTTGGGGCTGAGAGGAAGTCATGCATCTCCCCGAGCGACTGAGATGCGCAGAGCACCAACAAGGGCCAGAAGAAACACCTGCAAGACCCAACAAGAGATGAAACTTCACTCCCGCTCTGGAATATGGAGCGAATCTCCATCCCCGTGCTTCCCTCCTCAGGGCAGGAGAGGAATGAGTGGGAGGGGAGGGCGAGGGGCAGGGCCAGGGCCAGTCAGTGGTGGGTTTGGCCCACAGGGGGAAAAAAGAGCCACGGATTGCGGACACCTGTTGCTTCAGCCCGCCTGCACCGCCACCACCACCCAGCCACAACACCACCGTTACTTCGTTCCTGCCATCGAGGGTTGTGCTACTCCTTGCACATTGCACCACCTGCAAAGTTGCAAGTTGCACATACCTCCCTCTACGGCGGAGATTTCCAGCCCCACCACGAGCTGCCTGGCTGGTCCCATATTTTAGGGCTCTAGGCACAGGACTGGCCCATTGGTCATCCTGGAGCAGCTCCTCAAACCGGATGCGTTGCGGACCCCCAAAATTTTCAGTGGTCCTCAGACCACCAATTGGGGACCTCTGATCTAGTCCAACCCGTCCCTCTCTCTGTCCCTGTCTGTGTCTCTCTCACACTCCACACACACACACACACACACACACAGACACTCAGAGCGAGAGAAGGAGGGAGGGAGCGGAGAGAAAGACTCACACCATCAAAGCTTAAAAACAGACCCGGGAAAAGTGAAAGGGTTCCCAGGAAGGAAAAGTGATTTTTCCTTGTGGGAGCTGAAGCCACAGGGGTCCCTTCTCTTCCCTGGAGAACCAATGAAGGTCCACGGGACCCAAGAAACTCTGAGCAAACCTCCTTTCTGGCTGCCCCCCAGCAAAGGGAGCAAAGCCAAAGGAACCTCCCCCCATCCCCCACAGAGTCCTACGTGCTTTGGGTAGATTTTCCACAGGAAAGAAGCAAACTATGTATGGAATTCTTAACCGTGCAATTAAGGATCGTGAGAAAAGTGGGGAGGGGAAAAGGACAGCCACTCCCCTAGAAGACAGAGACAAACCTTTAAAACGTCCTCATCATCTGAGGCTTCTCAGACGTCCAACTTCCCAGGTCAGGGAAACGGACTCCCCTTGAAGCACGAGGTCATACAGATAATCCCCTGGAAAGCAAGAGTGGATGCTGCACTGGAAGGCTAGAGACACGTGTCACGGGCGTCGTGGGAAAACCAAGGCAGCTGTGGCTGGAGGAGACCTCGAGATTTGGGGCCTCATCGGCGAGTAGCCTGGGCTTTCCACATTTCGGCAGTCGTTGCCTCCCACAGACATTGCTTCGCTGAGGGCCACCTGCTTCCTCTTTGGGACCCCCCAGTTGCGCTGTATAATCTGCGTAGCCCCTGCCCCCTTCTCCGTTTCCTCTCTGCAGGGAGAAATCACGACAGATTCTGCCCGGAGACTGATGACTCCACAGAAGGGAGTCTTCCCATTGGCGCAACTTATTCCTTCGAAGCCAAGCCGAAGTATCCCTGTCAAACCCAATTCCACTTCTCCACTCTCTTCGGGAGTGGCTTCGGGGAAGTTTCCATGGGATCCGCCTTGACTGCTTCGTGTGAAGACCTTAGCCCTGGAAGTGGGAAAGGAAGGACCGGCAGTTAAGTATGGGGGAGTGGGAGGGATCATTGGTGCTGCTGGAGGTGTGTGATTGGGACCCCTCTTTGAGACGGCAGCGAGGCGGGAGCCTACGTGACTCCTCCCCTTTCCTCTTGGCCACGCTCCTCCCAGCGTGATTCCCTCAGACTGAGAAGCGGGAAAAGGGGTTCCAGAGGAGTGGGAGGAGCCTATTCTGGCGGGAAGAGCAGAGAGACAGAAGCGACTCTGAGGGAAGCGTCACAGGGTTGCCATCTGGCTGTTTTTCCGGCCAAATTCGAGAAATCTGGCCGTATAGAAATCTGTTTGGCTGTGAAAAAAATCATGTCTCCG
>BHFT01034152.1:0-35063 GCA_004320025.1 Laticauda laticaudata
TTCTTCTTTCTATTTGTATATTTTCTTCTTACTCTTTTATTCTTTTACTCCCACACAGTCACAGTTCCACTTATGGACATAAAATAGATTTTCCTTATTTTATTATCAGAAATGTCTATTAATATCTGTCAAGTTAAAATTTCTTTTCCCCAGTCCTTTCCTCTGATCTTTCAATGTGTCAAGAGTTCTATTCCAAATTTTACAGTCTTAACTGTCCTTTCATTTTCCCATACCACTTAACCACTTTCACTTCTTTCTCTTTCTTTCCCCAATTCTCAAATAAACAATAAAGTTCTATAATCCGCTCTTCAACTCACAGAGTCAGTGTTATTGTCTCACCCTTCATCTCCTCAAGTTTCATGATTCCATTAGTCAGCATAAATCTCTGCCATTGTTCTGGTCAATGCTCCTGTCAATAGTTCCACCATTTCACCACACCATTCAGATCGGAGCTTCCTTCACAATATACATCGATATTCTGGAAATCTTCTTTAAATACACCTTTCCAGTGCTCAGCCTGCTGTTTCCCCCTCTTTGCTTCTTTTAAGAAGCTTTTTTAAATGGCTTTTTAAAACATTCTTTAAAAACTTTTTTAAACTTTCTTTTTTAAACGGTTGGGCTGCTGCATCTCTGGTTCCTATTGTCATGGTTGTTACGATCTCCCTCTTCTGCTGTTGGTTTTTGGGAGGTTCTTTTTCCAACTAGCAAAAATCAGAATCTTTCAGTATGGCGATCTGCCCCTCATTTCCTCACCCACATAGTGCCCAACCAGAAGTCCCCCAATCTTATTACACTATGTGACCTTGTTGCACAACGCGCAGGCCCCACAAGTCTGTCAAACTATGCTGACATGAAGTTATTTTCTGTTCAGAAATCTGATAGCCCACGAGTAGAAACTGTTCTTCAACCTGTTGGTGCAGCTGGCTATGCTTCTATATCTCCTACCTGGTATAGGAAAGTGAAGAAGTGCTGACTGGGATGTGAATCATCCCTGAGAATTTTCCTCACTCTTTTAAGGCAGCGAGCCCTAGTGATGTCATCTAGTGATATTAGGGAACAGCCCACAATGTTTTGTGCTGTGCTCACCACCCTCTGTAATGTCTTTCTATCTGCAATTGTCAAGCCAGCATACACACCATAATGCAACATGTGAGGACACTTTCTATTGTGGACCGGTAAAAGGAGGTCAACAGTTGTTGTTCCACTTTATTCTTTTGCAAGACCCTGAGGAAATGGAGTCTCTGTTGGCCTTTCTGGCCACCTGGGGTGTGTTGATTTTCCAGATGAGATCATCACTAAGGTAGACTCCCAGGAATTTAAAGGAGGAAACTCTCTTCACACAGTCCCCTTCAATGTAAAGTGGGCTGGGTTACTCTTTCTTCTTCCAGAAGTCTAACACCATGTCCTTTGTCTTGCTGATGTTTAGGTTCAGGTTGTTTTCTAGGAACCATGAGAATATTTTTTGAACCTCCTCCCTGTACGCTGTTTCGTCTCCACCTGTAATGAGACCCAATATGTGCAGTGTGTGACTCTCCATTCTTCCTCCTTGACTCTGGGTCCTTGGTTTCCAAATGAGATGCAAAAGTTGCTCTCATCAGAAAAGGGGACTTTGGACCACTGAGCAACAGACCAGGTCTGTTTTTCTTTAGCCCAGGTAAGACACTTCTGATGTTGTTTGTTGTTCAGGAATGGCTTGACAAGAGGAATACGGCATTAGAAGCCCATATCCAGGATCTGTCTGTGTGTGGTGGCTCTTGATGCACTGACTCCAGCGTCAATCCACTCCTTGTGAAAGTCCCCAACATTTTTGAATGGCCTTTTTCTGACAATCCTTTCCAGGCTACGGTCATCCCTGCAACTTGTGCACCTTATTCTTCTACACTTTTCCCTTCCACATAACTTTCTATTAATGTGCTTTGATACAGCACTTTGGGAACATCCAACTTCTTTTGCAATTACCTTTTGAGGCTTTCCCTCCTTATGGAGGGTGTCAATGATGGTTTTCTGCACAACTGTCAGGTCAGCAGTCTTTCCCATGATTGTGATTCCTACTGAACCAGACTGAGAGACCATTTAAAGGCTCAGGAACCCTTTGCAGGTGTTATGGCTTAATTAGCTGATTAGAGTGGGACACTTTGAGCCTAGAATATTGAACCTTTTCACAATATTCTAATTTTCTGAGATTGTGGATTTGGGGTTTTCATGAGCTGTAAACTATAATCATCTCAATTATGACACATCACGGCTTGAGCTATCTTGTTTTGCATATAATGAGTCTATCTCATGTGCTAGTTTCACCTTTTAAGTTGCATTATTGAAATAAATGAACCTTTGGACAATATTCTAATTTTTCAAGCTTCACTTGTAGATTAGAAAACTTAAAGTGTTTACTCAAGCTCAGCTATATCCACATTAATAAGCCATTTGTGACCAAAATATTTGCATAATTAAAACTAAAATACTAAGTATTGTTCGTCAGTTTAAATTTATATTGTAGGGGTGGCATACTTTGTGTTTCTCCCAAAATGTGTCAATAAATATATATTTATTTTAATTTAATTTATATTGCAAACATTTGGACCAGTATGGGAACTATCCCATTTTTCCATTTTTCCAATTTGGGAGGATAAAAAATATAGTGATACATGTTGTAAAATATACTCTGCCATTGGTGGTACCAACTTAAACAAAGTGATAATAATTACCAGAACAAAAAATAGTGGGACTAATTATAATAATGTAGGACTAATTATAACACATGCTAAAAAAGAAATCTGATATAATACAAGAATATTATTAGCAATACTTGAATTGCTTCTATTATTTCTTGCCAATTCAAAGAAGAAATTATGGCTTTACATAAAACATATTTTAAAATAGTTCTAGAAATTCATACACTTATAATATATAAGAAAAAATCCTTGTCATTTAAACATATACGTTAGAAAGTTTGCTACAAATCATGCTGTTCCCCTTTTTGGTATAATTTTTTTAACTGACTTTCAAAGAGCATTTATGGTAAATCCACTTGGAAAGAATAAATACCTTGGGAACATATCGATTAAACAACCACCTGAGGATCTCTTTCTATTTTTCTTTATGGGATAAATATATGCTCTCTTTCAGTCTGTATCTCTACGTTCTCTGCTGACCTAATTTATCTGTAATAACTACCAGAGTTTGACTGGAGTCACTTCAACTGCTGTAAGAGAAGAATAGAAGTCAAAAATTAATGCGCTCAATATTCCTCCTTGACAGATAACTTGTCAAGAGGCTAAAAGCCTTGAAAGGCTATAGATGAGGTAAAGCATTAGAATAATCATCCTTTAGATTAAATTGAAATTTCAGGTTGTAACCAATTACTTCAGACTCCAATAATGAAGTTAAATCTCATTCAAACTGAAAGACTGAGCATTTTACTTCAACCTCAAGCATATGGTATTAAGACATGGAAATAAAACAGCAGGAAACATCCAGCCCATCAGCATTCAGACTAGACTTTGGATCAGAGACTGTCTAAGCAAACTTGGTCAACAATTTATGTCTAGACAGATTTCAAAAACATTGATTTGTTTATGCTTTTTAAGTTTCTCAGCAGGTTTTGCTAAGATTGATCATCAAATTCTTTTTGGGAGGTTAAGAATAAGGTCTTAAGATTCTTTCTTTTTTTTTAAGCAAAAAAGAAAGTGAACTAGACGAATTTACCAGTTAGGGGAAAAGCTTAAGATTTTATATACACATACCAGAGGTGATATTCAGCAGGTTCTGACCAGCTCTTGAGAACCAGTAGTGGAAATTTTGAGTAGTTCGGAGAACCGGCAAATAACATCTCTGACTGGAAATTTTACAGTATCCTTCCGCTGACATGTCCACCAAGCAGGAGTGGAATCTTCCAGTTTGCATCTATTCACTAGAACCAGTTGTTAACATTCTAAGCAGTTCAGAGAAGCAGTTGTTAGATGAAATTACTGGCCTAATCCTGTAAGAAAGAAAGGAAGGAAACATTCTGGTATTGCTTACAAAAACTGCCTCTCTGTTAACCCTTATTACATTCTTGGTAGGACTAGACTTCCTGTCTCTGGAACTTTTCTAGAGTTATTTTTCCCTCCTTTGCTTGTGTGGAGTGACCATTCAAAGTTACAATGGCACTGAAAAAAGTGACTTATGACCATTTTTCACACTTATGGCTGCTGCAGCATCCCCACAGTCCTGAGAAGCCAGGCGAGGAGATGCGTGCCTCGATGTGAGTGATATTGAGTTGGCCACACCCAGCCAATAACATGACCACCAAGCCATGCTCACCAACTAAGCCACACCCACAGAAACAGTTGTTAAAAAATTTGAATCCCACCCGTCACCAAGCCACACCCACAGAACCAGTAGTAAAGAAAATTGAATCCCACCACTGACACATACACACATGTAAATGTTTGCAATGTTTATAAAGCTGAATTAGATTTGCTAAATTAATATGAATGAGTCCATTCAGTGGGAAAAAAGTTACTGAATAATTTGTTCTGATCCAGCCATTTTCATGGACATAAACTTCCCAGATTAGGCAAGGTTGTTCTATCATGTACTGTCAAACCATAACCTTAAAATCAGTAATGCATCCATTTATTTATTTTGACTGAAGTGGCATAGTCATTCTGTTCAGCCAGTGCCTAACCTTATTACAGTTAATAGAGAACAAATTGAAACTGAAGTTTGACATGAAAAATAATAGAAAGAGAAGTATGACTTGATCTTGTGAGTTTTCTGGTTCTTAAACACCAGCATAGTCTTGACTTTGGTGAGGATTCATAGCCAACTATGAAGGGGTGGGGTGTTATTATTGTGGAGATTGGCAGCCAGACAACAAATTCTTGTTACTGAAATCTCTCTGTAAAAAGGAAAGTGCGAGATTGACCATTGGTTCTCAGGACAGCTTTCTCATGAGTAGACTATAGGAATTGAGGTTGTTGATATGTGATATGTGAGTTGAACAGCTGGGAGTCAAGGATTCAATCAAGCTCATAGCCATGATATAACAAATATTGACTAAGGTTCACATTTCTTGTTCATCTCTCAAAATTGCTTATTAACTGCTTTTCAACTTTTAGTAACTTTTGGATTGACAGGTTTTTACCTTTACTGAAAGATTAAGAAAAAAATTTAAGGGTTCAGTTTTGAAAAATAGCAAAAGAGTGATTATAATCCAATAAGACAGAGTGTGATTGGCAGTGTCTAAATTTGATAAATAAATAAAATAATGTTCATTTTGGAAAATTACAAATGGACTGAAGGTCCATATGAATTTGAAATAAGATTTTGAAATTGACTACAAGAAACTTTATCACAAGAAAATACTGTTATTTTGAATTCTTGGGGAAAAAAAACCCTTGATAGGATGGGAATTTGAAGGCTGGATGCTAAAGAAAATCAAAAAGGAAATAATGTTTACAATTAAATGAGAACGCTTAAGTTTAACTTACTAATACAAAATAGAGCAAAATATTTTAATATTGGATACACTGAAAAATGTTTGTGAATCATGTACCCAGAAATTAATTTTAAGAGTGTCTTCCACTATAGATTGTATTTAAAATATGTTATGAAAGAGGAACAGATTTTATCTGACAAGATATTCATTTGGAAGTATTTTTTAAAATGACGGGCTATGAGAAAGATATGGAAAAAAGATGGCACAGTGGATATCCAACTGAAACTGGTTTATATCTTAATAATTAAAAGGGATGTACAAATAACAAACCAAAAGAGTGACCTGGAAAATTTTCTTTTATTGTATTTTCAAATGAGGCTTGTTAAAGTCATGAAGGATTTTGTGAAAAGGGACCAAAATGAAGTAAAGTTCTAGGAGATTAATTATCCCCCCCCCCCCCCCATCAAAGAGGATCNNCCCCCCCCCCCCACCATCAAAGAGGATCCTGGGCACTGCTGCAATGGAGAAACAGGCAACGGAGCAGCCCGCATGAGGGAAGGAGAAGGAGCAGGGAGAAGAGAGAAAGCGGCCTTCTCCTTCCCTTGTGCCGGCCACTCCATTGCCCATTTCCCCATTGCAGCACAGCGTAGTACAGTGCAGTATTCAGGATCCACTATGATAGTGTGTGTGTGTGGTAATTTAACAATCGGTTAACTCGAGCTGGTGTGAACTGGCTGAATCCAACCACTGGTTATAGGCAAAGCTTTACTTAAATCTACTTAGATTTTTATCTTCATCCTGTCATGTATTTCTAATGTTGAATTATTTAATAATTACATTATTGCATTAATATTTGAATATTTTAAAATAAAACTAATACTTCTGAATTGTAAGCCACTCAGAGTCATTGACTAAAATGGATGACCATACAAATTGAAAAAATAAAGATAGATAGACATTTTATATAAAAGATGATCCTGGCTGGCAACAGCTTTGAGATCCTAGATTCAGATATTATTTCTGATGCCAGACTCCTGAGTTTAATAGTCTACATTATACCTAAAATCCTATGGATAATTATATATAAGAGAACAGTGGTGGGATTCAAATTTTTTTACTACTGGTTCTGTGGGTATGGCTTGGTGGGCATGGCAGGGGAAGGATACTGTAAAATCTCCAGTCAGAGGTGGTATTTGCTGGTTCTCCGAACTACTCAAAATTTCCACCACTGGTTCTCCAGAACTGGTCAGAACCTGCTGAATACCGCCTCTGAATGAGACGTATTGTTTAGCTGCAATGAAAACTCACACACAGAACAAGGAAGCATCTTTCTTCATCTCTCATTGAATTCCCCATCTTTCACCAAAAAGTATGTTTTGAATATATGGAAAAGTCTCTCAAGTAGTTTGCAGGTCATCTAAAACTGCAAGCCTAATTGAATATTGAAACATTGTACTTTGAAAAAAGTTATTTACATATTTAGCAGTGTGAACACATTATAAAATGATAGAAAAATAAAACCATGTCCAAAAAATGAATGATCAGATGTTTGGAATAACTTCATTCATAATCAGTATTTGCATTCTTATGACAGATTTCCTTTTAACATTGCACACATCCACACAGGGCCCTTAAGTTGTCAATATTTAATAAGACATATCAGGCTTCACCTTCAATTTTATAAGTACCCATTGCTAAAGAAAATCAATATTTAAATGCATTACGGAGCAATAAAACATTCGCAGTGAAATCTGCAAACAGTTATTAAAATAGACATTTCTATTAAACTGTAGGGAAATGTGTACAATGAATATATATTTATATTACAGTAGATTAACATAAATTGCAGTCTTCTTTTTGTCTAACTTAATAGATTTGTCTATCTTAATAGATTTGATATGATTTCCAACTATAGTTATTTCAACAATATTTTAAAATAATCCAAATATATCACTGAAATTGAAAACAATTAGGAATGAATAGAATTTTGTATTGAAGGAAAAAATGAAATCTTATTTTTGGAGCTTAAAAAGTTAATTCAAAGCATAGTATTCAGCCAAAGTAACCACTGTATTTATAAGTTATCCTAAAATTTTCATACGAATGACCAGTCTTTATATGAAGAAAGAATTGCAAGACAAATACTATTAAATACCATTCCAATATTACAAAACTATTTCTAACTGTCTTATGTAAGGTTTAAATTAAGCAGCACAAATTCATTTTATAATGGTATTTTTTAGGTTTTCCTTAATACCCCCCTCTCCAAGTTATTGCAGATTTAAACCAATGTTTTTCATTGTTCCAGTTCTCTACTCCATTCAAGGAAAGAATACAGAAGTGAATTTCTTGCTTTTATGATCATACACAGTGTGATATATGGTTTTTATTGGTTTTGCATTGTTATGTTGACTTGCTTACATTCTCAGTTGGGTTAAGAATATATAATGATCAACTGTGAGATTACCTGCCTATTTCAATTTCTCATACTAGTAATAGTCTCCAGAGACTTGAACAAAATCACAGCCCATTGCTTTTTATCATGATGACTAAGTTGATAGAAGTTGAAGTATTGGACAAAATTTCTGGATGATTGATTCATATGTAAATGGGGAAGTGCTCCTATAAAATGAAGTAGTTTGAGAATAGTCCTGCAGATATAACTATCTTTAATTTTGAGATTTGAGTCTTAGCTGATTCAGGTTTCCTGCCCCGCCACGAGCAAGTGGACCTCCCATGTACTCTTAAAGTACACAGGGGGCGGAAAGTCTGTTGTAGAGCGGCAGATAAGGACTGAGGTGGACTCGGAACAACAAGGTAAGAACCTTTATTTCTTTAAAACAAAGGGGTTGCCACGACTGGCCTGGAATAGCGAGCAGGTCAGCTAGCGGAACAGCTGATGGCGCGTTTTGACAGCCCATATGTTTAGAGCCAGCTGTCAAACGGCGTTAGCCAATCAGGGCGGTCCACCGCTCCCGCCAGGAACGTGGACCAGAGGGGAGCCTGAATGTCGATGCAACATTCCTTTCCCCTGGTTAAGGAGCATGCGTAGTCCTTTAGGTAGGCGGCCGCCTTCTCTGGTGTCGTGATCGTCGAGGAGCAGGAGTCTTCGTTGGCTCATCGAAGTCCTTCATGCCCTGGGCCTCTTCGGAACCGGTCGTCATGGGATAGTCTCGCTGACTGAGAAAGCTGGAAGGTGTCGTCAGGCGTTGGAGAGGTAGGTCCCTCCGTCCGCGGTTTCCCTTGGTGTCTCGGTTGGGCGGCGGCAGGCTGTCATCGGTCGAAGGTAGGCTCTGGGTCAGTGGGGTAGTAGACGGGGTCCATCAGAGGCCACTTCCCATCGTCTCCTTAGTGTGGTCGATGTGTTCTGCGCCAAGTGCGACCATCCTCCAGCAGCACCCTAATATGACCTAGGGCCTGTTTATAGCTATGACTTGTCCTGGCAGCCATAAAGGGTGGCCTGCATAATTGTGGGCATAGACTAGGTCTTTTAAGTTAAATTCGCTAGGTTGGCTGTCAGATCCTAGTGGAGTCAGTGGCGCGTAGTGGGGGTGCAGCCTGTCCTGGGAAGTCCTCAAACGTCTTCCATAAGGAGTTCGGCTGGGACCTATTTGGTAGTGGCAGCATAGGGGTTGTGTGTTGATAAAGTCCAAATCTAGACAACTTGTAGTGCCTGTCACTTTGGCCAAATCTCCTAAGGCTTCTTTACTGACCTAACTGCCTCTCAGCCCATTCCCATTGCTAGCAGGGTAAAAAGGAGCTGTGAGGGCATGCCTGACTCCCAGGTTGGCCAGGTATACCAGTCAAATTCGCAGGAGGTAACTGGGGCCACATGTATCTGACACTTTTATGTCAGGGATGCCATGAGTCACAAATAGTCTGGTTAGGGCCTGGTAACAGCAAGGGTGGTTGTTTGTGGGCAGTAAGGCCACATCAATCCATTTTGAGAAAGAGTCTACTACTATTAGGAATGTATGCGCCCCTGCACTGGGCCAGCCAGGTCTATATGCCAACCTGGACCAAGGGACCTCCAGTGTCCTGATCCATTTTCCAGGGGATGCAGTTTGGTGGGGCAGGTCTGTTGACTGACAAGGCTGACAAGCCCCAACCCAGCTGGAGATTCGGGCATTCATGCCAGGGCCACCAGACGTAACTACGGGCCAAGGCCTTCATCCTAACGATGGCCGGGTAGCCTTCATCAAGCAGAGCTTCAGTACTGAAGCTTGTAACGAGGAAGGAATGACCACCCTTGTTCCCCATAACAAACAGACACCTGAAGGATGACAGTTTCCAGCTGGCGTGCCTTGAAAGGCAGGAACTCAGGGAATAAGGATGTCTTGCCACTTCCTTCCCACCCAGTCAAGGACTTGGGCAGTTACCTTGTCCTTTGAGGAATGGTAAGCAATATCAGAAGCAGTAATGGGTAGCTTGAGTTTGTTGAATTTCAAAAACAGCATGGATTGGTGCAGGATCTTCAACTGGAACTGGCAAATGGCAGCGGCTGAGAGCATATAAGCATGTGAGAGGTTTTTTCCGCAGGTCTATGGATCAGTTTGTAGGAATACGCAGCCAAAAACAAAGTCCATCTAGTCATCCTTGGGGATAGAATCTGAGGTGTTTGTTTATCAGCAGGACAAAAAGGCCTAGCAAGGCTTATGATCCGTGATTAGTTCAAAGTAGATGGCCAATAGAGGGAATTCGTGAATTTTTAACAGAGGCAACTGCAGCTAAGGCTTCTTTATCTATCTGACTGTTAGTTGCGCTCAGGCTGAAGAAAAAGTTCTGCAGAAGAAGGCGAATGGTGCCTCAGAGCCATTTGGCAGCCTGTGACTAAGAACAGCCCCTATACCGAAAGGGGAAGTCACTGCAGCAAGAAGACTAATGGAAGATGTTGGTTGAACTGAATTAAACTGCATTAGAGGTGATCAAGGATTTAACAGAGTGGAAGGCATGGGCTTCCTAGGTCCCCAGTGCCCAGGGGGACTTTTTGTCCAAAAGTCTATGTAAAGGTTCTGCGATTAAGCTTTGTGAGGGAGGAATGCAGCATAGAAATTGAGAAGTTCCTAAAAAGGCCTGGAGTTCGGTTTGTTGGTAGGAGTAGGTGCCTCGGTGGATGGTCTGACTTTAGACTCTATAGGGTGTATGCCGGAGGCATCATTCTATAGCCCAGGAAATCAACTTGCTTAGTGCAGTGGTGCATTTTTCTTTCTTTTAGTTTGAGGCCGATTTAGTCTGAAATCTGTCTAGAACTGACCTTACTCTCTGTAACAACTTTGGAGGTTTTCTGTGGCTAGAAATTAAGATATCATGTGAAATAAGGAATTACCCATGGGGAGATCTTGAAGTAGCCTCTCCATCGAAGGAAACTGACATATTCCAGAGGCTACACCTCACACAAACTGAAGGTGTATTGCGCTTAAAAAGTCCCCTGTGAGTTACTATGTCGCTGTAGGTTCTACCTGTGTGATCAAATCCACTGCGGATTTGCTGGTATGCTTAGGGACAATTCAAGGTTTTTGTGAAAATAGACCGCCAGGGTTCAAAAAGAATGTAAAAGGTGCTGGATAGATGAAACTGGATAAGCGCTGATCTTGGAGGCTATTTATTCAGGGAAATTTGTCAGATTCAGTGCAAAGAATCTGTATGTTACACATCTTTTTAAGAGGGGTTAACTAGGGGGTCTCCCATTTAGCGAAGTCTACTGGTTCTAATAACTTCCTATGTTTGATTGTTTGTCAGTCCTTATATGCTAACTAGACGAGATTGCAAAAGGGCCACTCTGACAAGGTTTTAAGCATAACAGGAGTTGGCTTGAGGGTCTAGCACTAATGATATGGGGTGCAGAATACATCCAAACCCTTCGCGTGAATACAATCAGCTAGTCTTTGATAGAGAGTCTATATCCAAGTGTTTTACAGACTGAGTGGATGCCTGTTTATTTTAGACCAAGGGCAGAACCAGATCTAAACCTAGGTAAATGGGGAGAGCACCATTCACCACAGACAGGTAGATGCTTTTAAAAGTTTAGGAATTGAATGAAGAACTTTGCCTTTCCCGAGGACAGGAAATAATTCTTGCCTTGGTAATCTCGCAGAGCTCAGATGGGCAGTCAGGAGGCTGCTTTGGAAATCCAGGTAGGCAGCTTTCTTAAGGGGTGTTCCAAGAAATAATGGAAGAGCAGTCCTGTATCCACCTCCATCTTGGCAGTTTTACCTCTCTAAGGAGACAAAAATACTGGATTTTGTTAGGCTGTTGTTGCAGTCTCTCGCAGCTTGGCTTTATGAACGACGGGGTTTGATTGGAAGGTTGTCTGCGTAAGCTTTTCCCCAGCTGGCAGACCCTTGCTAGGCGTGGCCATTCCTTCTGGCAATTGTTAAACAGATGGCATTCCGCTGAACCTACAGGATCGCTCTTAAGTGATCTCCCCACAGCTTTAAGCAGATGGGTTGCTGCGCGGGGGGGGGAAAAACTAGCTTGTAGATAGAGTCTACTGAGGGTCTCTGTTGTTTAAGACGGTTAGTAACAGAGTGGATCCTCAGAAGTCTCATCAGGAAAAAACTCATCCACAATTGGGCTGATGAGCGAATTTGTTGATTGGGCCTTCCTGCGGAGTTTCAGTTGCAAATTGAGCAGAAAGCTCAGCAGTATGAGACTCCTACACATGCTGTTTGATAAGTTAAGGTCATTTTTAGTAATAGCCGCCTTTGCTAGCTTTTAGTTTTTAACCCAGCACACTATTTGGTCATAGGAGCATTTCCTGCTACATATCCCTGGAATCCACATGTAAAGGCAGCAGACCCTCAAAGCAGCCATGATTTCACTGAAGAGGTCTCTACCCTCACCCTGAACTTCGCCTCCTAAAGGCATGCCTGCCTAGCATTGGCTAGGGCTTGGATGAGTAGTGGGTTAGCAGAGGATTTTCCTGCAGCTCCCCCCAAGGACTTTTTGACAGGTCGTGCGGGCTACCAAATGCTGTGGCGAGTGTCAAAAACCGCAGTCACAAAAGCTTAAGAATACGGACCTTTTTTCTATGGGCTTTGAAAGCTTCAGTGAGGGTCTATAGCACCAGGAAGCAGTCGAAACCGGCGTCCTATACGATCCAAGTCTCTGCTGACGCGTCTATAAAGAGGCCGGAAGCGGGGGTTGAAGACATCTCTTCAGTGATGACAGTCTCTTCAGTAGAAAAGCTTGCATTTTTTGCGCGTCGCGATAAGGCGTTCAGCGAGTAGTGACTGGCAGTTGTAAGTGGCTCGGACTTTTTGCTTAGTGACTCCAGCTCTTTAACAAGTAACTTGCGCTCAGCTTGTGGTTGCTCTGGTCGCTTCAGTATCCCGCCCTTGTCCGACAGTGTTGTAGAGCAGCAGATAAGGACCTGCAGGCGGCACTCTCCGGAACAACAAGGTAAGAACCTTTATTTCTTTAAAACAAAGGGGTTGCTGCGACTGCCTGAATTAGCAAGGAGTCAGCTAGCAGCAATAGCTGATGCCGTTTGACAGCCCTATTTATAGCCGACTGTCAAATGGCATTAGCCAATCAGGGCAGTCCGCGCTCCCGCCAGGAACGTGGACCAGAGGAGCCTGAATGTTGACGCAACAAAGTCCTTGTGCTTATTTTGGAGCACAAAAGAAAATAAGATCAGATCTTATTTTTGGAGAAACATGGTATGTCCCTTTACCTGAACAACCATAATTTTGTAAATATGAATGTAATACCTTAGGAATAATATATTTTTGCTAATGCCAAGGCATTCTAATGACAATGACACAATGTAAATGGAGCAAAGGGGTAGAAAAAGTGCACTAGTTTCAAACATATTAATGCTGAATTATAATTGCCACTAGTGAAAACAAGTGTCTTAATTAAGTGTGAATGTGACAATTTATGATATAGGTATCACTATCCCATTATGTATAGTGAGGTATTTAAATAAATGTTAATTCACTTTCATTAATAGGTGTTAATAGTACATGGATTTATCAATTAATAATTTTAATGGAACAGGCCATGAAATCAAACCAGTTGTAATGAACCATCTGTCCACTTTCAGATACAGTAATTGCCCAGAATCACACAAACAGATTGCTAGCAGGACTTTAAAAGCATCAGCTTCAACTAAAACCTGGTTGTTTAAGCCAGCGGTCACCAACTGGTGGGCCACAGCCCACTGATGGGCCATGAGAAAATTTGGTGGGGCGCAGAGAAATCTCACCCCCGCAACCCCCAAAGCCATTAATCCAGGCTGCACAGAAACACAAGGCTGCACTGCTCACATGGCCCGCAGTAACCCTCCCTGCTCACTCACTCCTTACCTGGTAAATTTCTATTTTTCCTTTTTCTGCCATCATCTGTTCTCTGTGCCAGGAGATTTAGATTATTAGCTAGGAAGCAAAAATGGTTGGATTTCTTGCTTTCCAGCTAAATTCAGTGCAGACTCATGGCAAGCAAATTTGAGAGACTGAGCTAGCCGATGGCAGATAGATAGATCACTGAATGNGGATAAAAAATATTCTTTTTTAATAAAAAATTCAATATTTATATAAATATTTATAATATTTACATGCAAGCCATGCCCAGCCAGTCACATGGCCACCAAGCCACACCCACAAATTAGGCCATACCCACAGAACCAGTTAGTGGTCCCTGGGATCTAAAATTTTGAGTTTACTGGTCCCTGAGGTCCAAAAGGTTGCAACCCCTGGTTTAAGCAACAAAAGATAGCTTCTGAAATAATTATAAAAACAATAAATGGCAAACAATAAACCTATTTATAATAGAGTTCTCACAAGAATTGGAACTGGTTTTGAATAGATTTATTGTCTAAAACCAAGCTAGTTTTATCCTAACCCCAGTCATCTAGTCAGTTTCTTCATACCCATCCCAATCTCAATTCTTGTGAAGCATTCAAAAATTTCTATCTGATATCTGTCGAAATTATGTCAGCTCTTCCTCATATAATGGTTAAAATATACCACTCGACCACTGCATAATTTTTTGTATGCAGTTGGTATGTATGTATGTATGTTCTGTATGTATGTGTATATGTGTGTGTATGTATTTATGTAAGGCCTGAAAGCATGAATAGAAGAGATGACTCCACCAGACTGTCAATTATCTGCACTCACAAACAAAAAAATCTCCACACCACAAGCCAAGCAAACACCTGGGCACAAACAGACCCCCCTCCCCGATACCTCCAGCTCAAACACACCCCAACCAGGCACCCAGATGAAACCTAGCTTCCTAATGATAACCATCTGTTTACTCGAAGCCAAGCCACACTAAAAGCCTCCAATATAAGAAATACAATGTTGCCAGCCAATCAAGCCAAAAAAATGCTACAAAACTGACAGAAGATATTAGAAACACCAACGAAGCAGAACACAGCAAACTCCAAGACCAATAAACACACACCAAGACTCCCAACCAATCAGGATGAGGAAAAAAACATTCTAACACAGCAGTAGGCTCGCACCAAATTTAAAACAGAAATGGCTGTGAAAGCCTGACTCACAGATGAACACAATACAGAAGCCTGATGATGGCAGATGAGATTCTGCCAAAACGTATATACCAGACATATAAATGCCCACGAAAACTTATATATAATTGTTTTCTTGAATTCCAAGTGTTAGAAATGATGTATAAGGCCACTCTCTCTCCACTGAAAAGACTTGAAGTATTATTCTCACCATTAAATAAAGGCCAACAGTTGCTCAATCTGCTTCAACCAATATAATTTTGGAACAAGACATATTTACAACATATATAGGAACAATCAAGGGATATAGAAAATAATATAGAACATAGAATATATACAATCAAGAAAAATAATATGTGATCTGAATAACTTTTACATTAAAAATTAAATACACATTAAAAATGACATTCTGATGCTCAGTCTCAGTGTGCGTGTATGTAACACTGCTCTATAGGCTTTCTACAACTTTATTCTAACTATGGGGCAAATTAACTTTTAACATGTATGGGGTTTACTAAATTCAACAGTTAAGGTAATTATGATTTTAGACTTTGATTTTAAATATTAGAATGGCTATACCGAACTTTTAAATATTTGTTGCATTTTTAAATTTCATTCAAAATGGGTGGAGACTCTACCCCGAAGCTGATTTTACTTCACCTAGTGAGAATCTGCCCCTTTCTGTGGAATGGTCATTTGAAGCCATTTAGTATAATGAAACTTGCTTTCTGATACAGTATATAGTTCTTCAGATTTCAATGAAAGTTTTCTAATCTCAAACAGAACATTGAGACAAAACTACTTCATAGTTAAAATAGATTGTGAATTTCTACATTCAATCCGAGGAGGTCTATCTACTCTTGATGAAGAACAGGAAAAGCAGTCCAACTCATGAGCTGTTGCTTTAAGCTTAAGTAGCATATCTAAGCATGTTATCAATCTATTTCTTCCTGAGTAGTAATGTGTCAAGGGAGCTGTTAGAAAACATGGTCTTCCAAGAATTTTGAAGCTACACCTTTGTGGTAGGTGAGCTTTTCTGATGGACTTGAGATGATGCAATAGTCTCAAGGATAAACACTTTTAAAATGTTTTTTTAATCTGTGGACCCAAATTAAGACTTGGTGCCATACTGAGAAGTTCCATGCCTGCTTACAACAGCTGAATGCAGCAGATACAGGTGAAACTCAAAAAATTAGAATATCGTGCAGAAGTTCATTTATTTCAGTAATGCAACTTAAAAGGTGAAACTAACACATGGGATAGACTCATTATATGCAAAACAAGATAGTTCAAGCTGTGATGTGTCATAATTGAGATGATTATGGTTTACAGCTCATGAAAATCCTCCAGCAATCTCTAGAAAATTCGAATATTGTGAAAAGGTTCAATATTCCTAGGCTCAAAAGTGTCCCACTCTAATGCAGCTAATTAAGCCAGACACCTGGCAAAGGTTCCTCAGCCTTTAAAATGGCCCTCAGTCTGGTTCAGTAGGAATCACAATCATGGAAAGACTGCTGACCTTGACAGTTGTGCAGACAAGCTATCATTTGACACCTCTAATAAGGAGGAAAGCCTCAAAAAGATAGTTAGCAAAAGAAGTTGAATGTTTCCCAAGTGGCTGTATCAAAGCACATGAATACGAAAGTTATGTGGAAGGGAAAAGTGTGGAAGAAAAAAGTGCACAAGCAGCAATGGGGATGATCACATGCCTGGAGAGGATTGTCAGAAAAAGGCCATTCAAAAAGTGTTGGGGACTTTCACAAGGAGTGGACTGAGGCTGGATCAGTGCATCAAGAGCCACCACAAGCAGACAAGATGGCTGGACATGGGGGCTTTACAAAAATGTCATAATTCCTCTTGTCAAACATCTCCTGAAGGCAACAAACATCAGAAGCATCCTTACCATGGGGCTGAAGAATACAGAACTGATCTGTTGCTCAGTGGTCCAAAGTCCCCTTTTCCTGATGAGAGCAACTTTTGCATCTCATTTGGGAAAGCCAAGGACCCAGAGTCTGGAGGAAGAAATGGACGAGGCACACACTTCAGATGCTTGAAGTGTAAAGTGTGAAGTTTTCAGTCTGAGTTGATTGGGGAGACATGTCATGTTGGGTCAACTGTGGCTCATTAAGAACGCAAGGGGTGCAGCACCAGCCATCTACCAGATTTTGGACCACTTCATGTTCCATGACGAGCTTTATGGGATGCTGACTTTATTTTCCAGAGGACTTGGCAACTGCCGCACACTGGGCCAAAAGGCATCAAACCTGGTTCATGACTGTGGGATTACTGTGGCTTGATTGGCCAGCAAACTGCTGACCTTAGAACCCCATAGGGAACTATGGACATTGGCCAAGAGGCAGTTGAAGAGACATGAGACCCGCAATGCAGAAGAGGCTGAAGGCTGCTATTGAAGCATGCATCCTGGTCTTCCATAACACCTCAGCAGTGCTACAGGCTGATAGCTTCCATGCCACGCTGCATTGAGGCAGAAATCGCTGCAAAGGGGGCCCAAACCAAGGATTGAGTACATCTGCATACTTATACTTTTCAGAGGTCCGATATTGTTCTCTGTACAATCCTTGTTCTATTGATTGAATGTAATATTCTGATTTTGTGAGATTGTGGATTTGGGATTTTCATGAGCTGTAAGTCATAATCATCAATCACAGTTGTGACAAATCACGGCTTGAACTTTCTTGCTTTGCATGTAATGAGTCTATCTCAAATATTAGTTTCACCTTTTAAGTTGCACTACTGAAATAAATGAACTCTTGCATGATATTCTATTTTTTCAGGTTTCACCTATATAGCCGAAAACATTTAAAAAAGCAGAATAATTAATTAATGGAGCAGGTGGGTGTTGGGAATTCTTGGGAGTTTCTAGACAGAACAAAATTGAAAGAGAACTTGGAGATCTTCTAGTCCAATCCACCCCTCCACAAGCAGGAAATCTTTTTTGGGGAAAAATCTGTCCAATCTCCTATAAAAACGTCTAGTGATGGAGCACACAAAACTTCTGAAGGCTCCACAGATTGGTAAATCAGGAAATTTTTCCTTAGTCCTATATTGGATCTCTCTTTGAGAGACATGTTTCTTATAAGCCTTGGCATGGACTGATAGTTCTGTACGGAAAGGGTTGTACTTTTAGAGATTGGTGAAGACAGTTTGTTAATTATGATATGTGTACAGGAAAGTTACTTTTCCATCTTCTTGATAGAAACGAAGCCAGAAATAAAAGTACAGAAAGAAGCTGTGTGGGAGAAGGAGGAAGGAATGAAACTACATATTGTAAAAAGTTGCTAAGGCCGTGTATTGAATATTACCATAGAAAACTGTGTCTACATATTTTTTTAAAAAAATCCTATTTTCTTTCTGTTCTTCCCTCCAATAAACTTTCAGAGATTATTTCTAGTTTATATACCTGTTGGGAAAGGTGAGGAATGGTATGAATTTTGAGAGCAAAACTAAGAACCCATCAATTTCTGAAAAGTAGTACAAGACAGTAGGATATCAGTAACTGAGGTTTTAATCTTAACTACTGGTATCATTTAGTTGCAAAGGGCTAAGAAACAGATCTTTCTTCTATGAATTAGATGGCTTGACAAAAAATACTCATCTCAAAAAAGAGAGAACATTTAACACAATTACAGATGCTTACAGAATTGCAACTAAGAATTTTAATAACTATCCGTTATCTATTATAAGAATTTTAAAATATTGTGGGATTGACTAAATGCATGTCTTTCCATATTGATACATGTATATTAATTCCAATTATTTCTAAAAAAAGGGTGAAATTAGAAAAGTTCCAGCTTCTATTCCAAACTAATTCCTAATAGCGATAGTGGGGAGGACCTTACTAAAAATCTCCCGTCTGCTGTCACAATGAATGCAAATTAGTGCTCACTGTTCTAAATCCACATAAAGTAGCTTTTTAATGTAAACAGTCATAATGCTTTCACTCATGAAATGGTTTCCTCCCTCTGAGCTTCAAATATAAACCATACTGATTCAACTTTAGGATCACTAGGGAGTATTTCCATAATCAGTTGAAAGTGAGATTAAATAGATTCCTCCAGCATAAAATACTATTATAGTCCTTAGTGATCACAATTGGGAAATCCATCACTAAGCAACACAGATAGTAGATGGAAAATCGTGTGACCATAACAAGCTTACCTCACTTCTCTTTCTGATGTTAAGTAAAGTGTTGTGATCATTAGGTGACACATCATGTGAAGAGAGTGCTTACTTCCACTTTCCCTATTAACTGCTTACTGCAAGCCAATTGTGAAGCACAGAAATGACAATCATGTGACTACAAGGTGTTGTGATGGTAATGTTAAGGATTGCTTGCAAAGCTATTTTGTTTATCCTGTCATAGTCTCAAATGGTTGCTAAATTGAGGACTGCTGAATTTATCCAGGGCTGTTCATTCCCTATGAGTGAAAATGGATAAAACTAAGGCTGTAAAGGCCTTTTTCAATAAGTCAAGAAATTATTTTATTCTCTAATAAATAGGTCTCTCACAGAACTAAAATGAAAAAACAATGGACAATTAAAAATAATCCAATAAAGAACAACTCAGGCTATTATTCATAAATCTAACACAAATAAAACAAAAGCAAATAGGAGGAATTATATCCGTCAAAAGACCACCACCAAAATGCTTCAGTACCACTGTTATTATCCGGTAATATGGATTTTTGATTTTAAATTTTAAGAAATTTAACAATAGGTAGGGATGGGGAAAAACTGAATAGTAATGAAAGTATTTTGGTTCAGTTTGTCTATCAAACAATTTTAACAAATATTTAATAAATAAGCACTGGTAATTCCAAAAGTCTAAAGTTGAGATAACATTGTATCTATTTTTTTAAAAAATCTATTTTTTTTCCTCTGTGAAGAATTTGTTACTACTGACTTGAATCAGGATAGTAACAATACATTTCTGAAACAAAATTACAAAATTGCAAATTACAAAATACTAAAAAGGATCTAGAGGATTCCAGACCCATGACTTACTCTTAAGTGATATAAGTAAACTTTGTGAAAATTAAGCAGGTCAATTTATTGATTTATCTTTAAAATGTTATTTGTTGACTTGCATTCTTATTGAGAGGAGAAAGTGATACATAAAAGAATAGTTACAGAATGATTCTATGCCTTATTCAACAGACCTATTTAATCTCTATTATGTTTTACTGGTTTTGATTTAACAGAATTTCTGTCTGTATAGTAACTCAGAATCCTGGGAATGGAATAATTTATGAAGATATACATAATTTTTTTTCTAATTTGTTACAGTAAACCTTTTTCATATTATCAAACCTCATAAAAATAAAATTGACATCTAGAAATTAAACAAATTACCATAAAAATAAAGAAATTGTTACCATGTATTTTCAGATGTTTCGTTCATCAAATTTGAAGTTACCACGTTGTCGTCTTGGGTAGATATATATTATCAAAAAACTTCTGCACTACTTTTTATAAAAAAGCAATATTTAGTTTTACTTGTTTAATGATTTAACATTGAAAAAAACTAATGTTTAGGTGGTTGCTGAAGCATTTCAATTTATTTATTTGCATGTATTTGAAAATAACCCAATCACTGCAGAAATTATTTGCAAAGGGGTCTTGAGACATACAGGGAAATATAAATATGTTACATCTTGATCATATAAATCACTTATAAATTAAAGCAATACACTGATGTTTCTGTTAGTGTTATTTAATGTAAACATTTCTTTGCACAAGAAAAATTGGCGACAATTGCAGTTATGTATGTGTAATTTAACATTTTAAATTAGGACTGATAATAGAAAAGTGTTTAACTACATGATTCATACTGGCAAATTTATTATCTTAAAAATCCCTAACAATCTGTGTTTTTCTAATATGTCAGCCATGTATTTCTAAGCAATAGATGAGATATAATGTAAATAACTCTTAAATGGAAATTTCAATTTACCTTCACATAATTTTATACAGAGGTCATAGAAACTACATTATGGAAAACAGCAGTACAGGTAGTCCTCAACTTACAGCCATAATTGAGCCCAAAATATCCTGTTGTTAAATCAGATAATTGAGTTATACCTCATTTTATGACCTTTCTTTCCACAGTTGTTAAGTGAATCACTTAAACTGTTAGTCACACAGTTGTTAATTGAATCTGGATTCCCCATTGACTTTGCTTGTCAGAAGGTGACAAAAAATGGTCATAATTGTCCCCGTCATAAATGAGTCAGTTGCCAAGCATTTGAATCTTGATCATGTGACCAAGCGGATGCTGCAACAGTCGTAAGTATGAACAATGGTCCTAAGTCACTTTTTCAATGCTGCTGTAACTTTGAACAGTCACTAAATGAACTATTGTAACCCGAGGACTACCCATAATTCCTATTGCCCTTATTCTGCCTAGTGTCTGCTATCAAAGACCTAATGTTCTTTGCGTAGTGGTTATTCTTCCAATTTGAAGAATTGAGAACATGTATCCTGCAAAGTCTGTGTGATTCAGATAAGCTAAGTAGGAAGGTAAGACCAATAGCAGGGTCTCTTATTAGTTTAGACACCACTTGGTTCTGGAAATGGAAGTCAATGACCACCACAGAATTAAAACTTAATAGGCTGAGGACACTGGGGTCTAAATATCTGAAACTTTCTGTGTGCTAAGTATTTAACATATAATTTAAACACCAACAATTTTCCAAGGATCTTATGCCTGCCTGAACTACTTATCATTATCAATATATCAATTATGCTACATAACATATATAAAATGTAGGTTTATAATTCACAAATATAAATTTCTCATTTAAAAAAATATAATTCATTTGCAACCAAAGTAGCCATAAATAAAACTTTTTTATTCTTTGATGTAATTTACAAGCTACCAGGTATCATGTATTTTACACTGGTCACTTTAAAATTGATGGGAGTCACAGAATAGTCCAGACCGAGCAGAAAACTCTTCATGAAGTTAAGGATCTTAGGTTAAAATAATACTGTAACAGGTAAGTGGCAAAAAAGCAGGTTTGCCAAAATAAAATCAGACTTGTAATGTTGCACAAATTCTGGCTGACTAGGAACTGAGTACCATGCGATTCTCAGTAATATTGCCTGTAGTCTGGCTAATTTCTGTACAATCCTCTTTCTTTTCTTACAGTTATTAAAATGAAAGAGTTAAAAACTATAGCAGCAACAAGCAAATCCTGTGACAGGAAGGCAAGGATTAAGAATAAAAAAACAGTTTATACAGTGTGCTTAAGGAAGGTCTTCAGTGTTTATCTTCCATCAGCTGGAGTTCGACTGAGTGACAACATGATTCGGGCAAAACGCTCACACAGTTCATTGGTGGAATAAGAAGGTAATTTTGGTGAGTCATTGAAGCCTTTAATTTCTGTAGAACAATCTAGCAATTTTGGCAGAAAATCCGTCAATTTTTCTTGTAAATTAGCTGTAAAGAAAAAATGTAGTTATGTATAAATAGTTTTGGAACTTTTTTCTCAATTATCAAGAAACAATAAAAACATCTTATAAAATCTCTCAGTGAAGACTGATTCTATAGTTATAAAACTGCTTCCCATAGCTGCAAATCTATATAGGCATCTCAGAGGATGAAAAGAATTATTCTATTATAAAGAGCAAGATTAATAATAACAAACTTTCCAGTGTCAGCCTATGCACTAAAGCAATGGATTACCATATGTCAATTTAGCCAAGAAATTTTAACAGTAAAACATGGTGTATGTTTTAAGTGTTATTATACAGAATTTGTATCCTTATCAAATGCAAATAATATAATACATTAAATTTAATAAGTGCGTGTTTTGCTTTTTGGTTAACCTGATAGGTTGTGCCTATTAATGGTAAAGTATGTTAACATTTTCACCATAACAACCCAATTTATCTCCCCATTTCCCATACATTAAGTTTTAAGAATATATTCAAATCACTCCTACGTGAATAGAAATTCAAGATATTTTGCTTTGCTATTCAACTGATATGTCCAAATCCAAGAAATACAATTTATTTGAGTAAATTATAAATCATATAATTACTATATACTCTGTATCTAAAAAATATATTTAGAGGTAACTTACGCTCCATTTCTTGTCCAAGATATGAACACCACCTGTTTCTCATATCTTCCACAGCAACAATATCCTTTTCCTCTGTTTCATCCACCAGCAGTAATGGTAGACAAGGGACGATAAGCTCATTCATAATTTCCAGGCCCTTATTTACCTGTTGATCATCTCCAGATTCAAACTGTGCTGCAGCACACTCATTTAATTTCTTCGTGCAATAAAAAAACAACCACAAAGCAGTAAATATTTATATAACTTCCAGAGAGATCCAATTTTTCAAACAGACTTTTCTCCCCATGCAAAAAGATATAGATGTAACTTCAGCATAAGTAATAACCTCTCTGTAACAATGAATGCAATATGGTTCAAATCACATGATAGCAAGCTAAATTTGAAAAGCCTAAGTCAGCTCAATCCTTAATAGCAAGATTGGCATTAAATGTGATACAATTATTGAGAGTGATTTTTAAACTGATTATGATTTTATTAAAAAAATAAAAAGTCTACCTACTGGAATCATGGGAATCTCAAATATGAATTTTACTTACCAGCAAGCATTCCCTTCTGTAATGGGATATAAGTTCTTCATCATGCCCCCTATACAAACCATTTGCTGCGAGTTCTTTGTTCTTGTGATATGCACGTATAAGATATAACAAAGCTTCTTTAAAACTAGAAAACAAATGGAAAATATTTACAAATACCATTAAAATCATTTTAATACACACACACAAAAAATGTATCATCAATATTTAGACATATACAAAGCACTGAAATAAAGCAATAAGATTGCTTAAATCTTTATATTGTGAGGAAAATGTATAATGGAACCAACTTATGTATGATTATATGATTATCTATCTATCTATCTATCTATCTATCTATCTATCTATCTATCTATCTACCCACCCACCTAATGTATGAAAAGCTGGCATTGTACAGAATGCCTAGGAAATCTATAGAATAGGTGACGTTTTTAGGTGAAGTATGAAATGTCGACGTTTTAATATGCTATATACTTTTCCTAGGCATTTTATATAATCCCTATGTTTTATGCAGAATTACAAGAACTATTCAGGCAAAGTATGAAAAAGGAATCCTGAAAAGGGTTAGAGTTGGTGACGAAGTTGTTATCTATTCAGTCCAACTCTTGGCAATTCTGAGTCAGATCACATTTTCTGATTTTGCACTATTTGAGTTTTTCTAACTCCATAACCATAAACCTTTATTGAAAATATGTATATGAAAATGAGAGAAAAAATACAAAATAAAGAACAGGACTTTTATGGGGGGAAAAAAAGAAAGAGAAAAAAGATCAGTACGGATTTACTTATTGCAACAAGGAAGGCTAGAGTGGCATTTTACCAGGAGTATTTTATACTTTGCTGGTTTGCATTTTGGCATTCATAGAATGCATAGAAAATGTGTTAAATATTTGAATTTTCATATTTGTGCATGACCTAAATGAATTTTTTTATAATTTGACTATTTTTGTGAATAAAAACTGAACATTTCTTCTGTCACAGGCTTCTCTATCTTTTTACATATTAATTTATATTTTGGTTTGGTTCTGTTCCAATATTTAAAACAATCTCTTTCACAACCATTTTCTGTTTTGTTAGAAACAAAATATATTTTTAAAAAAATCATAGCTTAGAAAAAGGAAAAGATGGAAAAGGATTCACTTGTTATTGTTTATAGAGGAAATTAGTTTGCAAGTTCTGGCATAGTACTCACTTATATATCATACTTTGAGGAATATAACCGATACACTGTCTACATTAGGAACCCTTCACCATTAAGATTAAGTACAATGCAGAAAATTTTGTACTATTTTATAAAGTTTCTATATTTGATATAGTATTTATAATGTTTTAATATACTAATCTTTTCTTGGGAGTAGAGTATAGCTTCAAGTCGATTGCATTAATTTTAATAACAGTTTTTGGATTCTCTTACTTCCTTTTTTGAAAAAGTTCCAATCCCACCATGAGACATACTGTTGTATCTCTGAAATTTCGGTACTCTTGGTGCCACCACTGCATAGAAATGACAAGAAGAGAAATAAATATTAAACTCACTAATGTCACTTACTTAGGGCATATCTGCAAAAACTCTGCAGCCATTCACATCAATGAGAAAAACTAATAGTTTTTTAAAGTACAAAACACTTTACTGGCTTGATTTTTTTTAAAAAATATCTTTTCCATTCCTTTTAATTCCTGTATTTGCATAAAGATGACTAACTGCAAGCCCAAGCAGTTCTAGCCACAAGTTTTATTAAAAATATACAACAATTGGTTATAAAATAATTGAGGCTATATTGGAGTTTTTGCCTGTTCTGCAGGTTAAAATACATTTACTGAACAAGTTTCAAAGTAGAAGCCCAACCTCATAATCTTCCATGTTAACTTCATCTGGCTTTATCATTTGAAGTTTGGCTTGAGCCACTTTCATCACGTTACGGCATCTTAGGAAGTAAGGGAAAATGAATTAATGAAGACATTAGTCATGCTTCAGAGCAACAAGTATCAGAGTAACATTCCAGGCAAATAATTTATAGCTTTGGTTTAAGATACAGCATATCTGCTACTCGCTACATTTATTTTAAAATAAGATCAACCTATTTGTAGTGGTAGTACAGTGGTTAGAATGAAGTATTAGAGGCTGGCTGACTTTGCCCACTGCCAGGAGCTTGATCCTGACCAGCTCAAAATTGATTCAGCCTTTCATCCTTCAGAGGTCAGTAAAATGAGGACCCAGATTGTTGGGGGCAATATGTTGATTCTTTAAGCCACTTAGAAAGGGCTGTAAAGCACTATGAAGCAGTATATAAGTTAAAGTGCTACTGCTATTGTGAGCAATGCTTTAGATCAAACACTCTATTTTGGTTTGGGGGAGGGGTTCAGCTCGACTTCTACATCTATACTAAGTTAAACATAATTAAGTGTCACAAGGTGGTGTTGCAGTTGCAGTATGACATTAAGTTTTTCTTAAACTTTTCAATATTACTGAAAATGAAACAGTATTTCTTTCTACCAAGAATATATATGACTGTTTCATATATATATTCCTGGGGTGTGGGGGAAATATTCAAATAAAATGTATAACTAATACACTTTATTTCATGAACATTTAGCATAAATAAAACATTAATGATATTCAAAATTGGTAATGGAATACAGTCTGAATCACTATGAATTAGAAAAAATAATTATTTTTTGGAGGATATTCTTTTAAAAAAGCTGACCATTTACACCAAGGATACTTAGACACAATTTTATATTTATAAATTTATATAAGCCTCCTTACATAATTACCTTTCATCAAAGCTCAAATTGCGATCTGCAAACTGCTCCAACAATGTTCGCTCGATGATTTTCTTCGGAGCCTGATTCTGGATGAAATATACAATTGCATGATGCAAACGATAATCACGTTCAGGTGGTGTGTCTTCTTGGGCCAGTTTGAGTAATCTTGCATATTCAAATTTTATTGCCTTAATACAAAATAAGAAACTGGATGTTACTGAACTGTCCATTTTCAAAACTAAAAATCTTACTTATCGTATTAAAACATATGGGCCCTAAGCACATGAAAATTATATATAAATGTTAAAAATAACAGAGTTGAGTTGTGTGACACAGAGTTGAGTTGTGTGACACAGGCTGCTAGTTAGCATTTCTTTAGAAATAATGTTGGGCTGCAAATTTTGTTTTTGTGATAACGTAGAACAAAAATCTATTTAAGTTAAATACAAACTTCCTTTTCTAAGAAAAAATGATTTTTTTTAAAAAAGAAAGCATAGTGTTAGACCAATGTTTTGTACTGCACTGCATAGTTGAAACACTTAATCAAATTTATTCCTATATTAGCACTGGACTCCAAACATTGTTTAATAAATATGCCATTTGCTAGAGTACAATGCCCAAGTTACAACAAATACAATCTTTATACACAAAGCATCGAAAAGAACTGAAGTATTTTTAAAGAAATGAAAATAAACAGGATTCATAAGAATGTGCTATCATTGTTTCCTATACATACAACACTAAGACAGTTAAAAATATGACACATAGACATAAAATAAAACAACATAATATATCATTGAATCAATATAATTAGAAATATGCATCTGGAATCTTATTTGTTTAGGAATGTAAGTCAATTTCATAACTTATATAATGAAAATAATGTGTTAATTACACACAGGTTTGCTATGCTATGTTTTAACTGAAAAGCAAATGTCTTTTGGATTTATATGGTAAGGTGCAAACAAGTTTATAACGATGCATATGATTCTTTTATCCATCCCTTTGTGCTGCTATGAAAATACCAAGGAAGATCTTAATTATTTAGGTTTTACATTAAAACTGAATCAGGAAATGACTGTTAACAGCTTTGGAATTATGCAGGATAAAATATATCCATTTATTATATTTTAAGTTAAATATACCCAGATTTTAATAAAAAATAAACAGGTATGTAATAATGTATGATGCAAGTGTGAGAGGAAACCTGTGAAAGGCTTAAGAGATATAGCATATTACACATTATCTTCTATAATGGAGTAGAAACAAGCAAATAAAGAAATTTTCTTGCATTATGGGAATAAATCCATATCCACCAGCTCCAATCAGCTTTCATTATCATTTTTTTACAAATGTAGCTTTTCTGAGGTCATAAAAGACTTAGGGATGAGTAATCTTTCCTTTTATTAATTTCTTTAGCTATCTCTAATACAAATTTCTTTATTTAGGTTCCATAGAACAAGAATATGAATTCTATACTATGTAACAGGAATGTTGACTTCATTGATCTTCCACTTAAAGATAAATTTACAATAAATTTTACATTTAACTTTTAGAATGATCTAAACTCACATCTATTTTGGGATCAAAACAGTTTGTATGTTTTGCATTTTACATATGTGTTTTTATGTTTGCTAGCAGAAGAGGGGAAAATTTATCAGTCGTTATTTGTGCTCGGACAAATGTATAATTTAATTCAAGCAATAGAGACTGATATATCTGTCTGTTAATCTATTGACAGATCAATGTACCTAATAAAAAATTGAGAAAAGAAATGGGAGTCACCAATTCAACTGTTGGATTTTGAAGTTACTGTAAATTTATTGCAAGAGACAGGTTTAGGTAATTATAATAGAAAGCAAGTCTGTGGATGGTTATGTTTAAAAGACTTAATTTTAAAGCCATAATAATTGTTTCTCCTAGTGAGTAAATGCACTAATATCTTCTATAATTTCATCAATTTTCTGTGCATGGGTCACTAGATAACCACCAAACCCCTCTTTTTTCTCATTTTGGAAATGCATTTACAACTTATTTTCTTAATGAGTCTAAAAGATTAAAATATTAAAAACAAACCTCTCTTAAACCATTATCATCAGTACTTAATGTGTGAATATATCAATTTACTGAAATTTGTACTGAAGTTTCCAATTTTACTGATCTCAAGGAAAAGTAAAAACTGCATTGTTATAAAAATACTACCAAATACGATGATGAAATTCCAATGAAACACATTCAAATATAAATGAACTAAAAATTCAAAGAACAAATTAAAGTACAAAAACAGTCAGAAAAGGAAAAATTGAAAGTATTGATTGTACCTGAAAGAACCCTGCTTCTGGCCCACACCTGTCATATATATGCGTAGCTTTACCTATAGCCATTATAATACCTTGCATGTTCGGGGTCAGCATAACCTGTCACAGGAGATTCATATATGTATATATTGAGCAAGATTCATATATGTATATATTGAGCAATGAAAAATATAAATTCAAGTCAGTATGTGCCTTCACATACTCATGTCATACAGCAACTGCATGCACAAACTGCAGTGGCAAATGTTTAAATTTTGCTTCAGTGGTTTCGTTATATCACTTTAATTACCTGATCGAAATTTATGTCTGAACTAACCTCAAGCATTTAAAAAGGTATTTATCATTTCATGCACATGCAAATGGTCTTCTAAAGAGAAATAAATTTTACTACATATCAGGGAACAATGAGGCAGAGTGATTTTGTTACAACTAGAATTTAAATCTATATTTCTCAGAAATAATAAAGAATTACTAAATGCCCAAGATATTCAAAATTTCTCCAATCTTCATAAAATAAGATACAGGGTGTGTATATGTGCGTGTAAAATGTGCACAATAAAATCATTTTTCCTCCCTTTGATATGTGTGGCTGGTTGGTATGTATTTCAGATGTGTAAACCATGTATAAATCTTTTATTTTTCCTTTTCAAGGTTTCCAATGGGGAAACTAACTTAGCATTCTACAATCCGAAGCATGATGGTTTCTGTTTTAAGTTCTATTTCTGGATTTTTAAAAAAAAATTGTTGCATTTTTCTCATTTTATTCCAAATGTTCAAAGTGGTTTACCAGTCTATCTTCCTTTATTGAAATGCCACATGGGCAACCCTCAGAAGAAAGCTCAGTTAAATGAAAGTAATTGGCCTAAAGGTACTCATAGGCTTTTCACAGCCGAGAGTGTATCTGAATGTACGTTACTCTACCAGTAATGTATGAGCTTCAAGGTGAGGATCTTTGGAAAATTAGATGTCCCTGTGAGCATCTCGATAAGCAAAAATTGAACTGTGATTACCTCCAAGATCAAAACTGCTGTGGACCCTTTATTGACCCTCAAAGGACTCATTTTCTTCAATACCTTTGGATGTATACAATTAATTTATAATTTAAGAGAGGTCTTGCAAATTCCAGGAAAGAATAAAGACATCTGGTGAGTCACCTTGTATTGGGAATTAAGAGGAAAAAAACCCCACTATCTTAAAACAGTATCAACAACAAGAATGATGTTGATGTCGATACCACTATCTTAATGGATTCTGACTTACCAACAAAAAGGTTAAAAAGAGCTTATGATTTAAGATTTTAAATGGATAAAAGGACACTAATTTTTAACTATATGGTCACTGAAGTTGATGTATACAGAAACTCCAATATTGTGGGTAAAATTTTGGAGGATGGTAACATATTGCTTGACAAAGAGATAACTTTTTTGGCATATTCTATTGTGACTGGTATGTGACTTGGAAGACATGGCACTGGCCCTTCTTGGATACAGTATGATTCTTAAAGCCTAGGCTGAAGTCTTAATTTTTGTATCAAAACTGGCTATGCACTTTTTAGCTTGAATAACTAAAGTTCTATCTTTGTGTTATGTCTTTAGATTTTTATTGTTTTTATTCTTTATATCTCAAAAAAAATATAGGTGAGAAATATTTATATAATAATACTTAACAGTGAATTTGTGGTTTGTATATTTAAATGTTGTAAGGACACACCTGATTTATAGTATTGCAAACACAATGTGCAAATTCTAAATTTATATATCTGGATGATCTAAGTTTAATTTTATGTCATGCAAATAAATGTGCCATTAGAAACAAAGCAGCAGCAGCAGCAGTTTCTGGTTTGGTCAATATCAATAAACAAACTGAAGTTTGTCAAAAAGCAAATGCTAGTTAATTTCTATCATGTGCAAGCATGCCAAAGGCTTATCAGGCACCTATGTACAGCACATGAAAGATGTAACAATTTGTTACCAAGTTGAAGATGATACCTCATCATCATACCCCCCTTCCTCTGACTCAACCACGTAAGTCCCTATATCAGGAATCGTCACTTCTACAACTTTTTGAGGAGCTGTTCCAATTGGGTCATTATGAGAATTCTGTAGATTAAAAAAATAAATGAAAACAAAAATCAATTTGAAATAGATTTATCAAATTATCAGATAAACTGCAATTGCAGTGAGAATATTATCAATCTTATTCTATATTTGTAAGTATCTTTAATTTTTAATTATTTGTTTTTATTAGGGAGTTATAAATGTATATTTTAAAAACCCACAATATCCAAAAGGACACACAATGTTTTGGGGAAAAGATTTAGCAAAGAAGTAATGGACATATTTTATGCACATGGATTTTCAAGGACAGAGATAGGTTAAATTTGTTGGTTGTGGGGTGCGTTTAACCTAGTGTTTGTATTTTCTTCTTCAAAATGACAAGAAACCAATCAGAATTTAAGTTACAGTTTTAACTTTATTAATTTTTGCTGTCAGAGATGTTAACTTTTTCCTTTCATTTAAGAGCGCATACTTTAAGAAACATCTGGTTGCAAGGCTTCAGCGGCGGCAGGAATCCGCGATCGTGCGCGGTTCCTGCTGCGCTTGCAGCCAAGGTGCCCCCAATCCAGCTGGATTTGGAGGCTATGGTTACCCCGTAGAGGTAACCGAAGATAGGGGAGATCTGGGCAGGGGTCTGGGGGAATCGCAATCCCCCTCAACCGATTTAACTCCCTTTTCCCAAGGCGGTGGAGTGGCAGTCAGTAATGGCCACCTCAAAGAAGCTTTCAGCCGGATAAGATTGTGCAGGAGAAGTCTGAAGAAGTGAAAGTTTTTGGCTGAACTGGGACAATAAGTTACAACTTTATTCTGGAGGTTCAACTTTTCAAAGGATACATTGTTTCCTAACAAGATCATTAAAAGCGGCGGAGAAAAGAAGACAAAGGGAAAGGTTTTTTTTTCTTCTCACTTCTCCTTCCTATGGAGATAGCCAGATGGAAATCGGAAAAAAACCTGCTTTGCAGTAGAGGTAAATTAAATTTGAAAATTAAACCAAGGGGATATTAAGATTCTGAACATTGAACTAAAACACAAAACTCTCTTTTTTTTTTTTTTGCTATAAGTGGGAAGAGATAGGCAAAGATATATATTAAGATTTTGTTTGGAGGAGACGACTTGGAACATTAAGATTCAGAGATAACGGGCAATAAGACTTTAAAGAAAAAAATTACTCTTGGAACTGCTGCAATTAAATTCATCCCAGGAAAAGATAGTACAAAGAAGAGAAAGTTAAATGAAACAGTGTGCTGATTTGGATTGCTTTGTGACTTTGTGATCTTGGGAAACTTGAAAGACAAAAAATATTTGGGGTTGTGTTTTGAAAAAAACATCTTTACAAATGGCATTATCGTTGAAGAATTGAAATAAGATACTAAAAAGTTAAAGAAGAGGAACAAGAAGGCAGGAATCTTCTGGATTTGTTTTTTCACTTCTTAGAAATCGGCGATTCTCCTACCAGGAATTACAAAATCCGTTCAAGAAAGCTGGGAGAAGAAAGGAAGAAGCCATGTTTAATGGACAAATAATTTTAGTTGAAGAAGTAAAGGCAAAGGAAGAAAATGAGAATTCAAATTTAAAAAAAACAACCAAGAAAGGAAAAATAAAGGTGAAAAATCGATAACAGATGACAGAAGGCAAAGAAAAGAAGAATACAACAGAGAGGCTAAGAGGTTTGGAGATTGAGAGATGGGGGGGGCCAAAAAGACTAGACCTGGATAAGAGAGGAAAGGGAAAAAAGGGGAGATACACAGGAACGAATATTTAGTACTCTATCCAAATAATGCAATGTAAGAGGGCCCTTGTAATAAACATCAAATCCTCATACTTTTCCTAATTTCTTATACCTACATGCAAGGTCAAGAGTTTAAAACTTTGCTGAAAGCATACTTCAAACCAATTTCCAATTTTCATTTGGCAAAAAGGACAGGTTTTTTTACAGTTAATAAGATACCAGCAACTAGTCTCATCCAGAAATTTTTCCAAGGAAAACATGAGTTTTTCTTTGGTACAATGAATAAAGAAATAAAGTAAATTCAAAGCTTGCCATTAATGTGACTTATTTAGCCAGTAATAACTAATGTAAAATAATAATTGTTCCAAATCTTCTATAACAATTTCTACCAGTCCAATTACGAGAAGGAATACCAACCATCTGAGGAAGGCTGAAAACAAAATGGAAACTTTATGTACAATATACTAAAACAGAGCTTAGTAGGAATTTGTTTAAAGGATGTATAATATTCAAGACCTCACCATGTGCAAAATTGGTTCAGGATTCTTATCTTCTTGTCAGTAAATGCTTTTGTGATTGCTCGTATAGAGTTCTTCTTTCAACTGTTTTGAAATATAGCTGTTGAGGGTTGTTCCAAATACTCTGGTTCCTTCAGTGGATTTTAGTATTAAAAAGGAAAAGTCTGTTAAAATAAGGCTTAGGCATGATCTATTTTGCGGACTTGAATTTAACTAACAGCAAAAAGAAGATGCTTGGTACATTTTAGTATTAGCTTGCTATTAGGTATATGGTAGAATATAAGTAGTCTATATATCAAGTATAGATGGAACACTCTTGTTCTTGGAACACTCATGGACACAGCAGGTTATGTTTGCTATGTAGTATATATTTTTAATTATAATATTTGATAGAAGGAAAAAGCATTATAAAACTACTTTCCTTACTAACACCTCGGGCAGTAGATGACATAGGCATCCTGGGCATAGGGATATTTTTTCCTGTGAGGTTTTCAAAGAAACCTGTACATCCCATTCTTCTAACTCGTTTTTCAAAACGTTTATTGTCTTTCTTTAACACAAAATCTCTTAAATCAGGAGGTAAGGTATTCCAATCCAAACTATCATATGCCCAGTATCTTGTTAATTCTTCTGTAGAGATGATAAGATATAACGTTAATTCAGAATATTATGTAATTTCAGAATATTACTGTAACATTAATTTAATAACAGGTGACAGTTCAGACTTTTTATAGCTTTATTTAGTCTTTTTTAAAAAAAATTGGCTATTATTGAAATATTTTTCTTTATTTCGTTTCCATCTATATACATGATTTGCAGATGGATTAATCACTGTTATGACGAAGGGTGAAACACCTTCTTATTCATCAGCATCAATGCTTTGAAAAGCTTTGGAATGAACCAATTTTTCAGCAAAGAATTTTAAGGCCCAGAAATCAGCTTGATGTAGTTTCTAAAGTATAATGTGTGTAACTTAATTTTAGGGAACTTGTATGGAAAGGATTGAAGAAAATGGAAGCAATGCAATAAACAGGGCACTTCTCCCCTGCCTTCCCCTACAGCTCACAATGTATCATACATGTACAACCTGCTTTGCAGGATTGTTTTCAATGAAAACTCTTTTACAGAGGCCCTTTTATTTACATTATCAGCAGTTATCCAAACTGATTATCACAACACAACAAAAATTAGATAGGCATGTTCAGATTTAAACTATATTTCTGCCTCTCTCAGTCTCAGCAATATAAATATTATAATGTGATTGTTTATAATAATGAATATTGTAATATATTAATATTTTCAAATCAGGGAGCAAACATTATATATACCTTGTACTAAAAAGTGGTTCTTATCATTGATATACATTAAACAATAAGCACTTGCATTCCTATTAACCACCAAATGAAGTCACGCTCAAGCTCTCCAAGTGATTTTGTCACAGAAATATCATTGTTAATTTCATCCACCTCTTGTTGATAACTGTCAAAAATATATGCCGCAATAAATGTCCTGCATTAGCTTGGCCTTCATGAACTAATACCGCATGTAACCGATAAGGAACTAAATCACACTAAAATCAAGATTCGATGGATCAGCAACTCTATCCATAATAAAATACAAGGAATGTTTTTTTTTACACCTGCTCATGCAAAGCTGTGCCAATTACATTTGGCAATAATAGTGATGTTTCTACTGCAGCTTTCCAGGTAAAAATTTGTTTTGCTTCTGACATACAGAGCATTATATATCCTGTTGAACTTAATATACTGATTATGATGGCTTGAAACAGGTAATATAAACCATGCATGAGTAATTAACTGTATCTGATTAAAAAAAGTCTCCTGCATTTTTATTTCACTTTACAATAGCCTGAAATATTTCACAAGTACTGACCACTTGTCAGGTGTTAAACAAGGATTAAACATCAAGTTCTTATGTTCCTGTTGGTTTGAAAACTTGCATAACGAATTTAGCAGACTGCCAATAAACAGTATGATTTCTTGGAAGAATATAATGATAATTTGTACTTTTGCTGGTAACTAGACCTTACTGCTTTCTTTATATATTGCTCATAACTGTTTTATATCCACAGTTCAATTCAAGTTACAAATGGTGAAACTATTATCTTCTCTTT
>BHFT01034153.1:0-28366 GCA_004320025.1 Laticauda laticaudata
AAATAAAGACTTTTACTGTTGGAACCCGGTCTACCTCGCATTTTTTCCGGACGGAATATTAATGGTGTGTTATAGAAGTTAGGCATCAAGTAAAAAAGCATCAAGTAAAAAAGTCACTGAATTTAGTTTGCTCTAATAGTTTAAAAATTGTTAAGGAGATATTCATATTTATTCTTCTACTAGCGAAGATACTACCATTCAAAGTAAAATGTTTATCAATATAGAAATATCTATATATTAAAAAAAAACAGCAGAGAATGAATCACCCAACAGTTAAATGGTACTCAAAATTCTGTTAAGGTTTTTTTAAGCAACATTCTGGGAGTAATTATGCTATGATACAACTAAAACCTTGGTATTTTTGATGTATTCAGTCTTTGGGGTGAGTTTGCACACGCTGCCATTTATAGGAGCTTGTACATTACTAATTTATAATGACAGTTTTTGATATTGTATTGGTTCCCATGTACTAGGTTTGGCAACACCTGCTCATCCAGATCCATGGGTTTTTTTTGTAGAGATCATCTGATTATTCATTTTGTGAGGAGAAAAGGAGAATTAACAAGGAAAGTGTCAGATAGATACAGATACAGATAATCAGAGTTGGAAGGGACCTTGTAGGTCATCTAGTCCAACCCCCAGACGAAGCGGGAGACCCTACACCATTTCTGACAAATGGCAGTCCAATCTCTTCTTGAAAGTCTCAACTGATGGCGCTCCCACAACTTTCCAAGGCAAAGCTGTTCCATTGGTTATGTACTCACTGTCAGAAATTTCTCCTTGTTCCAGGTTAAAATCTCTCCTTGTTCAGTTCCATCCATTATTCCTTGTCTGGCCTTCAGGAAGCTTCAGAAAATAGCGTTAATCCTTCCTCTCTTGGAGCCCTCAATATTGGAAGACCACTATCATGTTCCCTGGTCCTTCTCTTTGCTGACTAGCCAAGCCCAGTTCCTCGCAACCATTCTTTTTAGCCTCCATCCCCTAATCATCCTGTTTTTCTTCTCTGTACTTTTCTTAGAGCCTCAACATCTTTTTTATAATGTTGTGACCAAAAACTGGATGCAATACTCTAGGATGTGTCTTACGAAGCTTTATAGAGTGGTAAGTAGTACTTCCCTTGATCTTGACTGTATCCCTCTGTTAATATAACTAGATTGCGATTAGCTTTTTGGCAGCGCTGCACAACTACTGGTCATAATTAAGCGGTTGTCCACTAAGACTCCCAAGAATCCTCGCACTACTGCTATTGAGCCTGGTTTCACCCAGTCTATATGTGTCCTTTTGGTTTTTCTTGCCTAAATGTAGGACTTTACTTTTTCTGACAGAGGGCATCTGGTCAGATCTGAGAGACCAGCAATAAGGTTGTTTTTTTTTCTTTCTTTCTCCTGGCCTGGGTGTGTGGGTGAATGTGGGAAATATAACAAATCATCTCTTATTGTTGTAAATAAAAAGGAATCAATTTGTATCTGATCCATGAGGTCTATCTAGTTTATGGCTGGGGCTGAGGGAGGGTAGATTCTGCAGAGGAATGACTTTAATATTTATCTATTATTAGATTTCCCCAAAAGTTGATGTCATTTACAATAAACATGAAAATACAAAGCAGTTTTAAATGCATACATCCAGAAGAATAAAATAACTAAACATGAAACCAATTAAAAATCCCCCAATTTTATGACGCTAAGGTAGCAGAGGGAGCAAGAGCCTTGGGTAGGCTATCCTCTTATTAGTCTGTTGTGGGGATTGTTTGTTTGTTTGGCTTGTATGTGGAGAAATGTGGTGCAGAAGAATGTTCAGCTGAGGTCAGCTGGACTTGGCCTTTTCTTATTGTGCTCCTGAAAAAGAAACTTCTGGAGAACATGTTCATTGGAAGAATCTAGGGTTACCTTGCTGATGCATCTCCCCCACCCCCAGTGAGCCTTCTTCTCCAGCAGGAGCTCTGTGGAAGCTTTTCACAAGTTTGTAGAAGCTTGATAATGACTGGATTGACATCTTGTTGGTTGGCAGTGGTGGATGGTTGAATGTTTACCCAGCAGGTGGTTGTTCACATTGGCTAGTGATGGCTGAACTCTTCTCACAGGACTCGCAAGGGTGAAAGAATTGCATGCTTGTAATGTTTAACCCTCCAGATCTTTGGATTGTAGGGTTGTCAGCCCTCCCAGGTGAATCAGACTCAGAACAGAATTATGAACTAGTTCTACTTTATTATAAGGCTGCATTTAAAGAATCTTGCAAGTATGAAAGGCACAAACTTCCTGCGGTCACTTTTACATCATTGTATATGTGTTATTTTAGCATTGTGTAGTTTGCTACAGGCCTGGTATCTATAATCTTCAATATAGCACTGGGGCCTTTGATGAATAGAGGTTTTCATTGGAACTGTAACTGAGTCTCCAGGACTTATAACACTAATCATTGCTTAGATTAGACTCCTAGCCTCAGGAACAGTCATATGAATACAAAAATGTTTGCACTTCAGTGGGGTCACAGGCTCAAGACTGAAGTTAATCTACAAAAAAGGTTTCATAATGGAGAGAAAAAAGGTGAATCTCTTGCAGCTAAAGGAACAGTTTGAAAAGAAAACAAATAACTTTCAGAGTCAAGAAAGTTTTACCCTGTGGAGAAGCTGAAAGTACCAGAATTTTCTCTGTGGTCTTTCAAGATGAAAATGCTTCTTGAAGTCCTAAGGAATCACCTTTGTGTTAGACAAAGAAAGAATCATGGAAGTAGAATAGGAGATGGTGCAAACAAATAGCAGATAAATCTGGCAGTGAATGATTTGATTCTTATGCATTTATGGGACTTGGACAAACCAAGCTTGTTTGAAAAACCATCTCAGATTTATTGCAGAAAAGATCCACAGTTTCCAAAGAATACCCCAAACTGCATGTTGTCAGAAAGATATGCAACAAGGAGTTTCAGAGTGGAAGTCGTCTAACTTTGCAATTAAATCAATAAGAGAAATTGCAAGACAGTTTAAAAGGGAAACGATGGCTATATGAAAGTAGTCCAGACAAAAAGCACCAACCACGAGTACTAAATTATCTTTATTGTAAGGTTATAGTAACAGAATCTTGTAAGTCTGAAAGTACCTCTCCCCTTTCCTCAGCAAAAGCTTTCTTCAAGCGTACCCTACCCTTCCTTCAGGCCTAGATTTCATTTTTCAAACCATTATCTAGGCTATGGCTCTTCTTCCTTTCTCCCAAGGTTATTCCCACATACCATTACAATATACAGTTAGAAAGGCTGACTGTTTTGATTCTAAATTCATTGCCTATGAGTTACCATGCTGTGTTGCATGTAACAGAAATGAAAGAAGCTATTAATTATACAATGAACCTTTTCCAACACTTTGATCTTCTTGAAAGCTAGGAGAAAAGAAAGGAAATGTTTCCTTGGCAATGGCTTAGGTCATTTGCAAATCAAATGTCCTAGGTGTGAAAGACAAGAAAAACACATTTAAACTACATTTCAAATATGAAATCTGACTTTGTTTCAGTGTAAGAAAAAGAGGTAAAGCTCTCAAAGCTAAAGTTCATGGGCCAAAGATGGCATCATGAATGATCTCCCACTTTATCAAAGAACAGTAGATATTTATTGATCTAGACAACAAATATGTTGTGGTAAATATAATTCCTCAATAAAGCAACAACTGAGGAGGGGCCAAATAATGATATCATTAGTCCAAAATGAAGAGGTTACAGCGAGCTATTGTCTGTTGCATCCCAACAAAGAACAGGACTCAAAGGATTACATAGCAATTATGGGAAATGTTTTCATAAAACAATTTGAGCAAGCCACTAATAGGGGACCCTAGCTACAAGGGAATTGCTTCAAGGGAATTGCTTGAAAACTGTCATGGAAATCTAATAATCATAAAAGGAGACACTAGGTATTCTTCATTGTGTGAAATTATTACAGAAAGATTCCTTAAAAAAACCACTCCATAGTCCCTTTGATATATAAATGGAGGCAAGATTCTCACTTTTGTTCTAACAGACTGTATTTATAGCAGGAATAGATAAGGAGTCATAGTATCATAAATCCTTGAATCTTTGAGGTTTCATCTCTACAATCAATTAGTCATTACCGGGCACTGATAGGAACAATAATAAATTCCAGTTCTAAAGAGGTTATATGAGAGATATTAAGAAGGGCATCTATAAACTTAAAGAGATATGTGACAGTACAATACTTATAAAAGCAAAAATAAGTGTGGCTATAAAATTGATTCATCCTGATATCTTATTCTAACTTACCATATTTATAAATCTAACATTTTACTTAGCAAATGGATAAAAGATTATTTCAGCTGGGAGAGGTTCTGTAAGATTCTACTGAGTACTTAGTAGAGTAGTCTAAATTAACAATTAGGGATCTCTTATATCTGGAATAAAAGATTCCCTTAATAAAATATATCATTCAGAAGGGATAATAATTGTTTAAATTTATGGCACAGGAGAATGGGACATAAAGATCCAAATACCATTTGTGAATTCGACATTTCAACCAAATAATTATAAACCAATAGTGTTTCACTTATTACATAGAGGAAAAATACATTAGAACAATAAATATGGAAATAAAAGAAAGGAACCATGAGATTGGTGTGCAATGCTATGTTCAAATGCTTGTCGTCATATCAAATGGAAAAAAATAAATATTAGCATTCATATATAATTGTTATTGATATACATTTTGCTACTTACTCAGTGAGAAGATTACTGGAAAAATTTAAAGATTAGGTGGATTTACTAAGGAATTTAAAAAAAAGATTTAAGAGCAGTACACAATGAAGTCCAATATATATCAGCAAAACTCAAAAGGATATGAAAGAACAAGAGACTAAGCATGAAACTATCGTGGCTTACATTCTGAAACAGAATGATATGACAGAAATTTTGTTCCATCAGTTGATGAGACATTACTGCAAGATATAGGACTAGTACCATGATGGCGAACCTATGGCATGTGTGCCATAGGTGGCACACAGAACCATTTTTGCCAGCACGTGAGCTGCAGGCAAACTTACTCACAGGGCATGCACATGCCTCATAGCTGATTTTCGGCCACTTTGAGGCCTTTTTTGGCCTCCCAAAGGCTTGAGGAAGGCTTCTGCAGCCTTTGCAGGCCAAAAACTAGTCCTGTTTTGTCACTTTCTGTTTTTCCAAAAATACCGGAAGTGATGAAACAGGGCTAGTTTTTGGCCTGCAAAACCTGCAGAAACCTTCCTCAAGCCTTTGGGAGGCCAAAAAAGGCCTCAAACCAGCCGAAAATCAGCTGTGAGGCGCAGTGCAGGGAATGGGTGGGTGGGTGATTACATGCACATGCTCAGGGAGCATGGGGGGGGGTGCGCATTGCTTTCTGGGTGCTGGCACGCGAGTGCAAGCATGCAAATGCATGCACAATTTTTGGCACAGGACCACAAAAAGGTTAGCCACCACTGGACTAGTATATAAATACAGAGAAGAAATAGGCAACAAACAATTAATATATTATTTTACATATTACAATATTTTGATACTGTATATCAAAAGAGATTCCCAGAAAAAGTCACAGAATCAATACTGCACAGAAGGAAGCTCAGCTTGGGGCAGGTAAAAATATTTAGTTTTTATTTGTTGGCATATGTGCTAAAATAAAAGACTGTAAGAAAGAAGTGATAGTTGAATACCTACAATACTGCAAGAGAGACATGATCCAAGATCCTGCCACACAAATCATTATGATACACAACATTGTTTATTGTGATGAAAGAGAAAAAGAATAAGCATAAAGAGATACAGTGCTTGGAATTCAGTGTAGGAAGATAAGTGCAACAATCAAGGTAGGCTGATTTGAAGTCAAGAGGGTTGCAAATATTAGATACTGTACTGCATACTTAGAATTCAGATTGCTAATTAACCCAAAGTGGTAAAATTTCTGTGGCACTGATTCTTCCACTCCTTATCCCATTGATGCAAACAAAAGATAGAGAATTTTAAAATCTCTCTGTGTCCTTTGCCTATCACTCTACCTGTTTTTTGTTCATAAGTTGAACTTCAGACTTTCCCTTCTGTCTTTATTCCCAACCATACATACTAGAATGATTGCTTTCTGGGTGCTCTTTGTGGTCAGGTTATGACTTCAGGTTCTGCAAATTTCTTTAATGTAGTTCCATAAATAACTCTCCTTTCTGTTCCAGCATGATGATAGTTACATGAACACTCATGCTTATGCACAAATGCTTTTTCTCCAACATCTTTTGCTTGTTGCTTTTTGGACTGGTAAGAGACCACACACTTTGTGTAGTCACTTTCTTGGTAATAAAACTCTGGGGAAGAAGGAGGACTTCTGGTTTGAGCTTCTTCGGTGACAGACCGAAACCTCGTCTCTGCGCGGTTTTGATCCGTGCTCGTCACTGGAATGCCCCAAGCCGGCTGGTTTCGGGGCTAAGCCATCCCATAGAGATAGTGAAGAAGGTGGAGGCTGCCTTCAGGGTTGAGGAGAACTGCATCTCTCCTCCCCAGCTGGCCATTACTCCCTTTCCCGAAGGCGGTTGTAGTGGTGGTCAGAAATAGCCACCACAAAGAAGAACTCGACCGGAAAAGAATATGCAGGAGGAAAATAAGAAGAGGAAGTTTTGATTGACCGGGTCAAACAGCAAAAGCAACAAATAAGATTCCCTGGAATTGAAACTATTAAAAAAAACAATAACATTGTTCCTGAAGAAGATTTCTAAGCTGCGAAGGAGAGAGAAAAGGGAAAGGATTTGGGTTTTTTTTCTCTTCTTCCTATACTAACAGCTAAGAGATTTAATCAAGAAATTGGAAAAAATCCACTTTGACTTTAATAGGCATTTAATGCTGAAAATAAAAAGTCAAAGGGATAATAAAGATTTCTGGATAATTAAAAGCTTTTGAAAAAAACAGGAAAGGAGAGAAAAAGAATAAAAAGGCAGGATCCGGAAGGGAGGAGACTTCCTGGAGTAAAAAGAACTTACAGCAAATCTCAACAAGACTTCCAAAAGTACATCTTAACTGAAAACATCACAACAAATATGTAAAACCCCAGGAAGAGAAAGTGAAAAAAGAAAATAAGAAAAAACAGCTTGGACTATTTGGATTACTTGGTATCTCTGGATTCTTTTATTGCATTTGAATGACTAAAATAATCGGCGTGGTTGTTTAAAACTGTTTAAAATGCCTCCACTTTTTAGAAGAACTGAAAATGAACTTAAAAAGTACAACAAGATACACAAGAAAGGAGGGGTTCTTTTGGCTTTGTATTTCAGTTCTTAGAAATGGAGATTTGAAACTATGAGAAACAACAAGAAATGCCTGCAGAACAAGAAGATTGCGACAGAGAAGAAGCCATCTTTAATGAACAAGTATCTTTGGTGGGGAAAAAAAGGAAAGTGGGAAAGAGAATGGAAGGTTTAAGATTGGAAAAACAACTCAAAAAAAGAATAGACTGAAAAATAAGTATAAAATTAGAAAGCAACAGAAAGAGGGGAATGCAGAAGAGAGAATTAGTAGAAGACAAGGGGGTAAAAGAAGGGAGGGAGAAGAAGAGAAGGAAGAAAGAAAGAAAATAAGATAAAGGACAGAAATAAAATAATAAGAAAACAGAGCCTATTTAGAGATAATGGGTGAAAATTAATGGAAAAGGATTCTGCAAAGTACATAAGACAGTATTGTATATTAGAAATATTCAGAAAATAATGAAACAATGTTATGATAAAAATGTGTTGATAAAATAGGTTATTGTAACTTAGTGGAATGCTTGTCAATAAATAATGTAACAAAATGAATATTTAATGATTTACAAAATTATGTGAAGAGAAATAAAGGAGAAAATTAATTGTGGAGATTTATAGTGTCTTTAGGAAGTATGATATTTAATTTGAAAAGAATGTTAAAGATGTTAAGACTTTAATATTATTAATGATAGAATTGGAATGGAATGAGGGTTTATAATTATATAATTAATAATTATATTTATAATTCTTTTTCTTCAAAAGAATATAGTGGTATTATAATAATGTACCAAGCAGGAATTTGATTGGAAGTTATGTATTATGTATTATACTGAAGGTCATAACCTTAAGGTATATATTGAAGTTTAAATAAGAGTTGAAATGTAGATAAATTTAAAAGATAAAAAGGTGTCATACTCCAATTAATAACTACAGGAGAAATTTGTTTAATGAGAAAGATAATATGAATTGAAACAGAACAGACAAAAGAATAAAAAAAAAAAAAAAAAAAAAAAAAAAAATAAAAATAAAAAAAAAAAAAAACTCTAAAAAACAACAAAAAAAAAATCTAAAAAAAAAAGATAAAAAACTAAATAAAAAAAAAATTATAATATTTGAATTGAGATGAATTAATCAAAATAAAATTGAGAAAATTAAAAGAGAGGAAAAACTATATAGAAAATGTAGAATAGTATAAGATATGGAATAGAACATAAAAATGACCATGAAATTGAGTTTGTGTCTGTATAAAGAAGTTTAACCCAGGACCATGCTATTTTAAAAAAAGATGTTTTACTTGTATTTTGTGTGTGTGAAAACCCAAATAAAACTTTATTTAAAAAAAACAACAACTCTGGGGAAGAAGATTGAATTTTTTTTTTCAAATAACTATATAAATATAGAACAAATATCTTACTTATCACATAAAATAAATTAAGCACAATTTCTACCTTTCCCATTTAGTTATCAGTATTTTCTAAAGAATTATGACCCAGACTTGGTTCTTCTGTAGATCTATTACAGTGAAATAAATACAGGTAGTCCTTGACTTACAACAATTCATTTAGAGACTGTTCAAAGTTAAAAAAGCACTGATGAACATTGCAGTATCCCGAGGGCCATGTGATCAAAATTCAGCCACTTGGCAACTGGCTCATATTTATGACGGTTGCAATGCCCCAAGGTCAGGAAATGCTTCTTTTAAGCCTCACTTAGGAGGTAGCAGACTTTCTTTTAACAAAAACATGAGAGAAGAAAAGCAGTGTAGCTGCATTGTTTAGTGAAATTCTACATTGAAGATAGATAGAATTCTTTATTGGCCAAGGATGATTGGACACACAAGGAATTTGTCTTGGTGCAAATGCAAGTATACATAAAAGAATGTTCAGTATACATAAAAGAAAAGAAACATTCATCAATAGCCAAGAATCATAAGGTGCAACACTTAATAATAGTCATAGGGTACAATAAAGCAATCAAATCATACTAGGAAACAGTCAATATAGATCATAAGGATACAAGCGATAAAGTTACAGTCATACAGTTACAAGTGGGAAGAGATCGGTGATAAAGAGTGATGAGAAGGTTAATAGTAATAGTAGTGCAGACTTTGTAAATAGTTGGACATAGTTTGACTCATGCAGTATACAGGTCCTCGATTGAAGGCAGGTGGGTAGTAATTGTTTTTTCTGCAGTTCTAATTATCCTCTGAAGTCTGTGTCTGTCCTGTTGGGTTGCAGAACCAAACCAGACAGTTATAGAGGTGCAGATGATAGACTCAATAATTCCTCTGTAGAACTGTATCAGCAGCTCCTTGGGCAGTTTGAGCTTTCTGAGTTGGAGTAGAAAGAACATTCATTGTTGATGACATTTTTGATGTTAGGTGTCCATTTTAGGTCATGTGATATAATAGAATCTAGAAATTTGAAAGTCTCTATTGTTGATACTGTGTTGTCTAGTATTGTAAGATGTGGTAGTATGGAGGGTTTCTTCTAAAGTCTACCACCATTTCTATGATTTTGAGTGTGTCCAGTTCCAGATTGTTCCAGTTACGCCACAAGGCAAGTTAATCAACCTCCTGTCTGTATGCAGATTCATCGTTATCTCGAATGAGACCAATCACTGTTGTGTCATCTGCAAACTTCAGTATTTTAATAGATGTATTGCTAATACAGCTTGAGTGGGGAGTCTGAACTTTCAAAGCTATGGTTGTAGCACAGTGGCTGGGATCAGCAGAAAGATATTTGATTGGCCATGCCATGAGTTTTCCATCATACACTAATCAGCAATCTCTGCTCATTTTCAAGCCTCTGATAATGACACTATACAAATAGTTTGTTGCCAAGGGAAAGAATATCTTAAAAAATGCCAGGTTTTAGGGAATTATGGGAATTGCAGTCCAACATTTTTAGTGACTATAGGGCATCAGGAGGTAGAAAGCCAATTATAAAATCTAAATCAGAGAAGCAATTTGGCATGATGCAGTGTACAGAATTTTTAGGATAGGCTATTGTTCTTTTAAAAATAAAAGTATGGTAGATTCCTGAACAATAGTCTGCTGTTTGATATACAGGCAATATATATTGCTGTACTTCTGGAAGACCTGACTTACAAAAGCTTCCTAAGTCAATTACAAACTGAATTATTTGAAATATATTCACTTGATTTTGTTTCTTCTTTTTATTTACCTGCAGGTATCTCAGTGTATGTTATGCTACAACCTGATTAGGTTCTTCAATTTTTTGTATTGAATTACTTTCACTCAATTTGCTTTCATATTATACCTCAAGCCTCTGAAAATGACGGCCATAGAGAAATGCCCTGTTCTCTTTATTTTTAATACTTGCATATTATTTCTAGCTTTTATGTAGCTATTCAGACACAGATATGGACTTTCTTTAAAAAAAAAAAAAAGCCCTTCCTTGCATAATTTTTCTACACTGCTTTTAACTTTTGTCTTTTTCCTCACAAAGGAATTTGAAAAGCAGACAGTCTCCTCCACTAAAGCTTTTTAGTCGGTATTTTGTTTTCAATGGCTTTTTTCCCCCTTCAAACCATTTTACATTTGCAGCTTGCAGCATCTTTATCCTCTGCTCTTCACAGAATCTCTTCATGATATCTCTGGAGGGTTTTTTGCCCAATTTTTCAGAAAAAAAGATTGATACACAATTCCTTTGCTGAACAGTTGGTGGAAAAGCAATGAAGGTCTTAAAGGGTTTGATGCCCAGAGCCAGACTTCTGATATCCCCAAAGAATGTTGTAAGGTGATGCAGCACGGACTAAGTTCAGAAAGAACTTCTGAGGTAATCTTTTTAAAATGCACAGAAAGAACAAAAATGGTTTATTCTCTCTTGCAAACAGATCTTCTAGTCTTAAGCTAGGATTATAAACAATCAACTTGATACTCCTTTAAAGCCAATTGCTGAACCTATGCTAATTTTTCATGATCTCCTTTTTGCCCCTTTGTGTTCTGTCAAAAAATTTCAAGGATATTAAAGGCAACTTCTGGTTGGCCCGCTTTTTATACCCTCTCTCTCCTCTTGAGTTCAAGAGATGATTCCCCAGATATTTTCCAAACGGGATCACTTTCAGCTCCTATAGAGTTTATTTTCATCAAGCCTGCTACCAAATTTTTCATCAGCAGAGAGATTTTAAGGGGAAATCCACCCCCCCAGTTCAAGTAAGAAGTTATGAACAGACAAAAATAGATTAGCTTTTCCATCAAAACTGATAACCACAAACTGGTAAGGAAACAGCATTACAAAGAATAAAGAACAATAGCTATTGAACTCAGTAGAGATGAATTCCCTCAGTCCTGAAAGACTAGCTGAGAGATAGCTTGCTTGTCCTCTCTCTCCCTCCCTCCTCTCTTTCTCTCCCTTTCTCTCTCTCTCTTTCTTTTGCAGTCAATAGAGCTCCTTAATGGACTCTATCTTTTAAATGCACAGAGCGTGAGCAATTCCACACTGTCACCAGCTCTCTTCTCCCCATTGGTGTCAGCCTTCCCAGACAGACCAGACAGGAAACCCAATCAGATGTACTAATATTACTTTATTGTAAGGCTACTTTAAGAGAAACTTGCAAGCCTGGAAATAGAAATTTGACTCCTTTACCGCTCAAGAAGTTGAGGGGGAGATTTCCTTCCGAGTCTCTTTTTTCCCATTTTTGCAGCTGTGGGCTTAGTCCCTCTTATCTGATTGTACCCAAAGCAACATCTCTTTGCCCCTTTTCTCAAAGTCTTTTCCACAAACATTACAAATATTCCTTGACTTACAATCATTCATTTAGTGATTGTTCAACGTTACAACAGCACTGAAGAAAATTGACTTACAACTGTTTTTCACATTTGCACATTTTCACATTTGCAGCATTCCCATGGTCACACGATCAAAATTTGGATGTTTGGCAACTGGTTAGGGAGGTTGCTGTGTCCCAAGATCACATAATCACCTTTTGTGACCTTATAACAAGCAAAGTCAATGGGAAAGCCAAATTCACTTAACAACCATACGACTAACAACTGCAGTGTTTCACTTAACAACTGTGGCAAGAAAGGTTTAAAAAGGGGCAAAACTCACTACTGTTTCATTTACCAACAGAAATTTGGGGCTTAATTGTGGTTGTAAGTTGAGGACTCCCTGTATCTCACCTTCCCATTCAGACTAATCACCCCTCCCCAAGTTACCCAAGGAAACAGATTGTGAGCAGATTGAAACAGATTGAGAATGAAATGTTAGCTATGTCACCCCTTTCCTTTTCTCCTGGCAGCGCCACAAGATAACTTGAGGAATCTTGTAAATCAGCTGCTCCTGTAGAGATAGAATCTGTTGGTCTCCCTCCATCATGTCTTGTATGCCTGATTTGGAAGGAGATGATTCATTTCCCATGTTCCCTACTTGGTGTCTTGCAGAGGTGGTATTCAGCAGGTTCTAACTAGTTCTGGAGAACTGGTAGTGGAAATTTTGAGTAGTTCAGAGAATCGGCAGATATCACCTCTGACTGACCCCACCCCCATTATTCTCTGCCTCCCAGGTCCCAGCTGATCGGCTGGGTCTTCTTTTGTTGCCCTGCACAAGAGAAGGGAGCTGGAAAGCAGGTTAGTGGGGTGGGGAGGGAATGGGATTTTGCAGTAACCTTCCCCCAGGAGTGGGGAGGGAATGGGATTTTGTAGAATCCTTCCCCTGGAATGGCATGAGAATGGAGATTTTACAGTATCCTTCCCCTGTCATGCCCACCAAGCCACGGACACTGAACTGGTAGTAAAAAAATTTGAATCCCACCATTGGTGTCTTGCTATACCTGAAGCTCCATATATCCAATGTCATCCAGTTTATCTTTATCAGCTCTTAACCCCTGAAAGGCTGGTAGAGAATGGGATTGGTTAGGGTACTGGTTGTGAAAGCAGTGCACAATTTTGGCAAATAGACACATGCCTTCCATGACCTCTCCGATTTTGAGTAGTCTTTCCAGTATATCAAGTATTCATCCCATTTCCATCTGTGTTTAGAGTCTAGTACCACTTCCCTTATACTCTTCCTCCTCTTTTACTGGGATAATGATGGTAGTGGCAGTTAACATCAATGAACCTGGAGTCAGAAAAGATCCTGTTTCACAAGAAAAGACCAATGGAATACAAGGTGAATTTTACTGATCCTTGCAATTGCAAACAAAATGTTACTGGGTTGATTTACTTAGTCCCTGGAAAAGGGCCAATATAATTTAAGTCTGGTTTCTTGGAAGGTCTCACAGAATTTAGAAATTTTATAGAAAGCCACACCAAATCTCCTTCTGCAATGTCTATGTGCATCTGCTTCTTTTTTATTTGGCTTTTCAAGCTGTTTCTTTAAGAGGTTTTGAGCTGCTCTTGTTTCTCATACAGGAAATCTGCACTGTGACGAATGACTCTTCCCTGTCTGATTGTTGGTAAGATCTGTGGCTGGAATCCATTAGTTGTCTGGAATGGGGACATATCAAGGTGTGTGTTACATTGTTGCAGGTAAATTCAGAAACTGATATGAGATCAACTGTCTTCTGGTAAGACACATATAGCATGTTAAATATTGCTGCAGTATCTGCTTAACCTTCTCAGATTCTCCAGGAGCCTTAGAGGAAAACAAATGAATTTTAATATTTAATGAATACAAGAAAGCCTTCCAAAATTTGGAACTGAACTGACCTCCTTGGCATACAATCACATGATTGACCAATCCTCTATATCTAAAAACATCATATAAGAATTATTTATTCAGCCATTAGGACACCATTGTATGAAATAAAATTAACCAATTTTGTAAATAAATTAACTACCACCAATGGAGCAGTATATCCCTGTAGGAGGAAATGTATGTAATGAAATCTTGAGAAATCTTGTCCCAGAACTGCAAGAGGATCTCAGTCAATTGCAATAACCCACCTGATTTACCAAGGATTGGTTTTCCTCCATGAGACACATAGCAAGAGAAAAATAATGCTTAATATCTTTGTGGATATGGGGCCACCAAAACTGTCTGAGAGGATTTGTGTTGGGTTTTAAATATCCCACTATGCCTTGCTGTTTTGTTCTGAACCACCTACTGACTTATCCTTGCAAAAACCTCAACATGAAAATTAGGATTCATTGGATGAAAATGATGATGGGTGGAGATAGACTATTGATAATTGTGCTCCTGGTGGGAGAGCTGATCTATCTCCGGGCAATCACACTGTGAATGGCACAAGTGCATCTCTAAGAATTTAAGGGATAAGCAGACAGTGTCTGTCAAACACATTTGGAAATATATCTTAGCCATTTCTGATGTGTGACATGGAATTGTTAGATTACAATAATACATCATGTTGGCCATGCACCTATAAGCCTTGAAACCCAGTGATCATAAATGGGGAGCTTTCATTGCCTCTAGTCAATGAAATATACCATTTAGATGGTAGCACTACTATCTGAAGTCTGAATGGTCAGAGGTCAACCTGGGATTTAGCAGTAGCAACTTAATACACCACTGGGTTCTTGAGAAGTTTGTTTTAGGCATGGAAGAAAAGAAAAAAGAAATCCTGCCAATTTTCAAACCTTTTATGTCTTCAACTGGTCTCATTGAACTCCAGGTCCTTCTTCACCTGAAATTGTACCACATCAAATGAGATCAGGTAGCACTACATTGCAACCAATCACATTTTAATTGATTTATTTTTGTAGCTATGTTATACTTTCCTCCTCCACTTACCTAAGAACCACAGTCCCTAGGCATTTGTGTAAAATGATATGAATGGGGGAGACTAGTTTATGTCTATGTAGACTTTTTATTCCAAGAAGACATTGTCACCTTGTAAAATATGTTTGTCCGACTAGAACTGTGGAATAAGGATGACTCAAATACAGCACAATTAGTCATATAGCAATAAAAGAAAATGTCACTAGCACACTCTGTTGCTCCAGCTGCCTGATGTAGGTATTTTCTTTAGCTAGCATGTAAAGCTGTGCCTAATTGAAAGGAAAACAAGATCAGGAGATGCCTAGTCAAGCAGGCAAATGTATTATATCTCCTTAAATGCACTGCTTTCCTTTTCAGCTTACACTTAAGTGTTACACGAAACAAACCTTGCACAGCCTCCTGCATTTGTCTTAAAACAATTACCCTGAAACTCTGCCTGCAACATTACGCAAATGAAATGTTTTTTTACAAAAATCCACCTCCTCTCCAGGCTCTTTGAAACATTGTAATTCACCCTCTTGAATAATCTAAGAGTCAGAACTGTCCACAAAAAGCACTGAGAAATACCAAACAGTTTTTTAATAAAAGAAAATGCTATTTTCATAGAATTAGAACATGGATTGATATGCAACGGGTACTCAAGCTTCCAATCTGGTGAGAATTCCCTCACTTTCATTGGTGTCAATTGCCCAGTTTGTCTTTTTGCTGGACACTAAGTTGCTGCTGGAAGCTGGAAAAGAAAATTAGATTGCTGTAGGTGTTTTCTTCCATCAAAGTTGCCATTTGAAATTGGACCAAAAAGCAGTAGGTTTATATTTTTATGGATCAGACTTGCTGCACAGCAAATATAAATAACTTTAAGATTAGTAGTGTATAATAGAGAATGTGAAGATGGCTCATTTACTGTAACAACACGAGGAACAATATTTTCTGCTACATCAGCAGAGAAAATGGGCCATATGATGGATTGACACTGTAACTCCATAGGTACTATTGGGGGTACCAAGCTGGGAAGATTGGCACAACCCATAATCATCTACTTGGTGCTTAGATGTCACAAGCATTCTTGAGTGCTTATGATTTAGGTATAACTGCCCATTTCCTCTTCTCATAGCAACTGCAGGAAGCATTAGAGAATATGGATCTTTAGTTACACAGATTGGCTCCTGACAAAACCTCAGTCTAGAGTTAACCTTAGAGAGAACAGCCTGGAATGTTGTTAGGACTTCCAATGTATCGCAACAGGATCTATGAGGTTGTCAAATCACAATGTAAAGAGTATGACTGATTCTTTAGTAGTTCCAAAATGCAGCTTCGACCTACGGGTAGTTTCTTTCTTTCTTTCTTTCTTTCTTTCTTTCTTTCTTTCTTTCTTTCTTTCTTTCTTTATTCCTCCCTTCCTTTCTTTCTTTTTCTCTTGCCCATTATCACCTTCACCTGTTATTGCAAGTAAATTCACAGTTGAGGGAGGAACAGTGGAATGTATTAGTGGAGGAATGAGCTGAAAACTCCTTTCTGTGTTTTTCTTTCAAAATATATCCTGTCCTGTTGATTCATTATTCTTTGGGGCATTGTTTGGGCTATTGTAAACAAACCTAGGAAACTGAGCTTACCAGGACTGACATATCTGATGTTCAGCACCTTTCACAATTCTGCAGCAGAAGAAAAGAGAATGGAAGTTTCTATGTGCTTATACTGTGCTAAAATCTCAATGCTTTGTTCTATAGTAAGTAGAATATTTTTTTTCCTCTGTTGTTTTCTGAGCTTCTAGTTAGAACGGGTTAGCTTGTAACCAAACAATTACTTTCTTTATAGCATCACCATTCTGCTTCTTTTGTGTCCTCTGGGCATGCACTATAATCATGAGAACCTTATAAAATCTTTTCTTAGCCCCATTAACTTGTGGAAGAGCTACAGTGTAAAACATATTTTGTAACTTTATGAACATTAAGCCATTCCAGAAACAGATAGAGCCTGGCACCCAGGAAACTAAAAGTAGGGTGATGCTCAATGCAATTTCCCTTAGAAGGAAAAAAATAACCTTCTTTTTCAAAATGTTTTCTGTTTAAGGCCATGTAATACATTTCAAGAGGCCCCAATGATTGTGTTATTCCCCTTTTCTAGGAACACTGTTTCTCAGATTGCCTGCTCCTTGGATATCCATAATTCTTAGCAAGATTATTCTCTTCATAATTTTCCATTGCACAAACCTGAGCTGAAAAATGGTATATAGCATCTTTTGTTGTCTTCCAACCTCCAGTGTTTTGTCTTAGCAAATGCAGGAACCACATTGCATCCCAAACAAGAAATCTTCCTCTAGCAACAATAACAGCAGAATGACTCACCTCCATTTTATATTTTCTGAAAAGTGCTTGAAAGATCTTTGGTACTGGAGTCATAATAGCAACATCAAAAGAAGGAACCAGACTACATTTTACCAACCAGTTTAATACAGACTAAAAAAAGGGGGAAAAGATAATTCATGTAATGGCCCTTCAATCTGTAGCTGGATTTAAAGGTATTGAAATCCTAACATTGACAAATGAGAATGACTTGATCAAGAAAAAGGTAAACATGACCTATTAACTCATGGATGTCAAATTTGCGACATCACGTTGTCATCACATGACATTCACAGGTTTTTTTCCCTCATGGAGCTGAGGTGGACGTGGCCAGCACATGATCTTGTCCTCTTGCCCTTTTCTATGACTGGTGGTTGTGAAAAAGGAATGGACCTTGGTCTGCTCCTAGGCAATTCCTTGCCTTTTAAAAAGAGCATAAACAAACATACAAACAAACAAATATTGTGGATGAAATGAATTGTTTCAACAATAAAATCATTACTTTCTGCTTTGCATAAATGCAACATGATTAATTTTGCAGGCTGATGGAATGTGATATTTCTGGTTACCCAATTATTTTTTAAAATGAGAAAGAAAAAGAAGTAATACATCCACTGTTGAGGCCTCTAAACAGAAGCCAATCACTTTGCTTACATGGAAGTCAAACTGAGTCGCCATTTCCTTCATTTCCTGTCAGGCTATTAAAAGGTGAGACAATAGAACAAAGTGACAGCTGTGCCTCTAATGTCAGCACTATTGATAGCTGCAGTGATGTCTGTACACCTCAGTGACAGACACATTAGCAATTCTTAATAGAAAAGATATTTTCACTTGTCTGGCATTATTATTTATTCATCCAGCTACATGTAGTGGGAAGTGCAACAGTAGTGCGAGCATCCACCTCTTGAAATTAGGCCAGATTCTATAATTAGAATAAATTATGCAAAATGGAAAATTATTGTGCACCATGCATAATTTATTCTGCTTACAAAGTTTGTTTTAAAAGAATACATTTCTAAAGAACAAAAAATAATATGAAAACTGGGATAATAGTTTGAAAGGCTATTTGCTTTAGTAAGCAATGGACAGAGTGGGCTTTGCAGCAAGATGCATTTATTATTTTAATTTAGTTAAATCAATTGATATGGATGCTCACAAATGCAAACCAACTAAATACAAAGCGGTATTTGAAAACACAGTACATCAGTTGTGGCAGCTCAATTATTCTCCCTGATCTGGAAAAACAGCCAGGTCTTCAAGGCTTTCTGAAAGATGAGCAGAATTAGGACCACCTGAACCTTGGGCAGTGTGATGATCCAGGGCATGGCACAAAGGCAACACAGTCAAATAAGCAAGGAATGTCCATTTAGTACTTCCAACTTTGCCCACAATATCCAGGTTGGTTACCTTTGGCTGGAGAAAAAACTCTCCTAAGAACAGTCTTTAAATGGAGGAAATTCAGTCCAAAAACAAAGTACATACAAACTGTAAATAAAAATCCACCCAAACCATGCTGCAGTAATTAACTTGACAGGGCAGGAGAAGGAATTGCAGACCTGAAAGCATAGCAAAACACACATAGTTGAAAAGATACCAGGAACACAGATGAGCCTCAACGATACCAGATAATTCATGATTTGCTCCCAACAACTTTGCTGTGCACAGCTTCTCTTTCTAAACACTGTGTTCCCAGTTGCAGCTAATGCAAGAAATCAGGGCCCTTTCCTCCCCCGTAAGCGATGCAACTCACGTTGCTCCCTTCTCCATTCCTCCCTGTATGTCTTAGGACGAAGAAGGGGTGAGCCTGGTGTGAGCTCTTCCCCTGCTCTGCCCAGCTGGCCTTTGCCCTTCCCCAGTTTCTTCCACAGCCAATGGAGCCACACTCCCACTCCCCTGTCAGCTGCTCAGCCTCCCCCTCCAAATCAGATTCTGACAGGGGCATGACAAGCAACATGATGTTCTAGAAGGTAGGCAGACCTATCAAAAGACATCTTTCTGGGTCCTGCTAGTTCAACATCCCTAGCTGATAGAACTGAGAGTATGTCCTTCCTGCCCAATCTTGCCCATAGAGACCATGCGAGTAAGATGGTGTTCAGACTATGTAGGCCTTTATAAATGCACCTAGAAATGCACCTAGAAACTAATTGGGAGCCAATATAACCCCTTCTAGGATGAGGAAATAGCAGACCCAAGAAAGCTTAACATCCAAAGCTGTTCCATCTTGCTAGCATTGAGCTAAAAACTACTTATCCCCATCGAGGCCACAACCTCCAGCAATTGAACAGAAACTCCACAGTATTACTTAGTTGTCCAGGAAACAGAGATATACAATGGAGTATGATCAGCTTCTTGATGTGCCCATATCAACGAATGATCTCATTTAGCAGGTGATCTTAAATAGGAGTAAAGAGAGAGAGCTGATCCTAAGGCTCCCCACCTAGGAGGGGCCATTGGGCAGACCTCTCTCCCCCAACCTGCAACCCAACAGGACAGACACAGACTTCAGAGGACATCCCGGACATAAACTGTTTCAACTCCTTCCCTCAAAACGACACTATAGAGCACACTAGAACAACTCACCCTAGAACAACTAGACACAAGAACAGTTTTTTTCCAGAAAGCCATCACTCTGCTGAACAAATAATTCCCTCAAAACTGTTCAACTATTACAAAGTCTGCACTACTATTATTATTAATCTTCTCATCATTCCTTATCACCTATCCCCTCCCACTTGTGATTTAGGACTGTAATTTTATTGCATGTATCTTTACAATTTATGTTGATTGTTTCCTAGTATGATTTGATACACATACATAAATGTAAGAGAGAAAAAGAAAAGAAGAAGAAAATAGAAAGAAAAAGATAGAAAACAATTAAAAACATTTTCACCTTCAACAGTTTGTGAGACCTCCTTTTTATCCTTATTTTATGCTATATACATACTTAATCCTTACATATATCTGTATATCACTACTACAATTCTATCCTATCCTCTTTTGCCAAATGTATCTTTTTTTTAATGTATACTGAGAGTATTTACACCAAGACAAATTCCTTGTGTGTCCAATCACACTTAGCCAATAAAGTATTCTATTCTATTCTATCTATTCAACCTCAGTTGAAACCAACCCTGGAGGGTGAATGAAAACCATCATAATATTGTGTTCCCATAATTCTGATCCAGGGACCTCTGAGACAGCAAGAAAAGCACTTTCTCAACACCTTTCATAAAAAGAAAAGGGACAGTTGAAAAAGAGGAAAAATTGCCCGAAATTATTTGGCTTAAAAATCATTTCTTAAGAAGGGATCAGATTACTACCTATTTAAGAGACAGCAAAACTATCTCTTCTCTCAAGAATTCATTCCCCAGCATACAGACCTAGCCAATGGCACCCCTGAGGCAGCCTTGGTCAGTCAGGAGGAACATGGATCCAATCCCAAGGTGGTTGAACTTACAGCCCTGAGAACCCTGTTATCTTTTTCAGAGCTGAAGAAGCTTCTTGGATGAGAACTGAAATGTCTTCAAATAAAAGCCAGAAAGTCCAGTTACCACTTGAAAAAGTACCTTTGGGACATCCATGACCTCGATAACTAAGAATCTACATAGACTCTCTCACCTTTTAGATCGTATTGCACTGTTCTTCTAGGAAGATCAAGCCCAAAGTGTCACCACTGTCATGTGTTGGGCTTTGGTTGCCTACATTGGGTCCTGTACAGTTTCTTATTGAGGAGAGGGCAGATTAAAATCTCCTAAAACCATAGGACTGCTGCTAAACTGTACTGCAAACCTGGCCACAAGAGTTCAGTAACAGGGAGACTGCTATGCAGCAGAGGGTCTGGTATAAAGCAGAGAGTCTGATATCATCCTATCTGATCCCTAGTCACCAATTTAACAAACTAGATCTCACATCCAGTCATGTGTTTCTGTATGATATGTTTGCATCCAGAGACCACAGTAGCATAGATCTCTCTTTTTTAAAGGATGTTTCACTTTATTCCCACTTTGCATATCTTCAGTCTTGAGATCTCCATTTTTTTCAGTGTATCTATGTTTCATGTCACAAAGGATATTTGAAGTTAATTGGATGGTTTCAGTCCTGCTCAAAATATACTAAATAATTTCCTCACATTTCTGTGAAACCTGGCATTTCTTGAGTTTATTGATACTCTCATCAGGCATACAAATGTTCTTAATTTGTCTACATTAGACTTGGGATACAGTGAACAGTTTACAAGTCATCTCTGCAGCATTGTCACGATTAGACCACTGACAAACATACAAGCAGGCTCAGAGTCCTATTCTCGTTCACATGGGCTTCATTGGATGTCTTGTGGCCAGTCAATATCTCTCAGCCCAGAGCTGTTGCTCTGCAGATAAACATGGGAATAGTCTTTTGTATGGTTTCTTGAGGTCTTTAGAGGGACTAAGGGATACAAATACAAGAAACCAATACTTATTTATGAAGGTTATGAAGCTCCGATATTATGCTGCCAAAATTCAAAGGCAAATTGCACAATTGTAGTAGTATGGTTTCTTACATTTTTTTCTTTAAAAATTAGCAGTGAAACAAGTGTGTTAAGCTCCAAAGATTTATTATTTCACTCAAATAATCTGCCACTATTCTAAAATTCAAAAGGCCCCCTAATTCCTGATTTGTACCGCCACCACAGGAATACTATTTTAAAGAACCCCTCTGTTTCAGCCCATTTTCATTTTATTATTTTATTTCATTATTTTGTTTCATTTGTGTCCTATGAAACCGGGAATGTTGCCTAAATGAACAAGCTATAGAAATGCTCCCGTGCATTTTAAACTAAGCCACCAAAAAACCAACTATGTTTATGCAACTGGAAATCCAAAATTGGCAGTGTAGGCTGGAGAATATCGAGGCTGAAATCCAAGACATCTGGAGAGCACCAGCTGGGGAGCAGCTCTGCTCAAGCTATGTTTTTGCAGGTGGATCTATTCATATTCACATATTTATTTTATGCGCATCATACACACAAAATAACAAACCACAATTGAAACTGTGGTATGCATTTCAGTACAATAGAGAACAGTTAAAGTCAAGACCTTATCATTTGATTAAAATCCTTGTTTCAATGGGACAGGAGGCAATACACTCTACCAAATGATTTATGGTGAATATTATAAGTAACCCTAAAGCAACTTGGATACAGGTGAATAAACAGCTGGAATAACACTAAGCTGTGCACAATAACAATTGTCCAAAGTCAAGTCACCATTTGCTCTAGAATGTTTGTATGGGGGAACTTGGAAGATTCAAATCATAAAGCATTAAAAGGTGTGGACAGAGGTTGCTCCTTAAACTGAACTGAACATCTACATTAGAATCAGTTCAATATTTCTCAGAGAAAAGAGGCAGCCTGCCACTCACTCAACTATGCAAGATAAAGCTTTTCAGCTGAAAATGATGTGTGGCAAATTGCTTGTACCCTGAAACAATTTCTTGCTGTTGGGATTCCTGGAAATATAAACTGTCAAAGTCAGCATATTTCTTTATTATTTAAGAGTACTTAGCAGGAAAATTAAACAAGTACTATATATTATTTCAAGAGGCCTGGCTCTTCAATGAAGGAGATGGGATATTTGTCTTATTGCAAATGTTCCATACATGGAGGATCCAGCCAGCTAGCTTTAAACAGCTACTGGTGTTGCTATACTTGGGTTTCTGACTCCCAAGAGTAATGGTAAGCTATTTCAGAAGTGTGCATAAGATTCTGACATCATCTATAAATGAAATGATACATTGGTTTAAATCTTTGAATTGGTTTAGTTCTTCATTCCATGACTGGTCCAGAAGTTGAGATATCATACATGAAATTATGGTTCTATCTTTGATTTTGTCCAGATGTCTACTACTTGGGAACCATTTCTCCCCATTGGCTTCAAAGGTAGCTAGTGAGTCCAGTTAATTCTGAGCAATTTTTTTTGAAAAATTGAAATTTCTAATGTTTGGTCCCTTGTAAGTTGATGAATCTGACTTGATATGCCATCAGGAAAACTTACTTCGCTTTTATTTACATTTGTAATATTTTGCTATCCTAATTCCCCACTAGGAATAAATGACATAAATATGTACCAATTTAACCTAAGAAAAAGGAAAATAAACCAGAGGAGAATTCCTTTGGATTTTATTTAGTTTTTTTTCATCACATTTCTTTGATTGGATCAGTTGCAAAAAATGTACTTCTTGGTCATATTCATTCTTTCCCTTTGTTCCTAAACCTTTCTCTTCTTTCTTCTTTCTATCTTTCTTTCTTTCTTCCATCCTTCCTTCCTTCCTTCCTTCCCTCCTTCTTTCCTTCCTTCCTTTCTTTCAAGGGTCATATTCTTTTTCAGACATTTTTCTTGCTTGTCCTTCTTCATTTTCTCTCTGGTCCCTTTTCTTTTTATTTTATTTTGCCTGCTGTTTCTGCTGACCAGATTCTGAGATGACGAAGGGAGTCTTTTTGACTGATGGAGCATTGTAGTGATTAGAGGAGTGCTTTGGACCTTGACTTGTACAGAGAACTCTTTCTTTGTCTTGCTTATGTGTATTCATGACATAGGCTATTGTTGTCATCTGTTTTAGTTCTCTGCACACAGTTTCATTTGGATGAAACAATTTATCATTTCTGTTTGTATGACATTTCACCGTATTTCATTTGTAGCCTAGTCTTTGGAGTTTTCTTTAATTTTCTCATGAGTTGTCTCTCACAGAATACTCGTATCTGCAAGTTCCAATTGGTGGTTTCTGCTGGATATCAAGGTCAGGATATGAACCACTTGATTAACATAAGGACAGCCTTTTTACAGAATTTGAAAGCATACACTTACAAATAAAAGACTGTAAGAAAAAACTATGCAGTTCATCTCTCTAGCTTATAGAATAAATATGGATTTGGAGGCATTTTTAAATATTGTAAAAACATCATAATAAAATTGATCTCTTATCTTCCTCCCAAAATCATAATAGTAATAATTGTATCAATTAATTATTCAACCAGGGATACCTCCAAAGTTCTAAGGGACTTCATCATAAACAATAAGTTTGTACATGAGAGAATAAAACTGAATAGAATATTATCTGAAGCTAAATCACTTAGAATTCTTCCACCTATAGATTCAAAATATATTTTTATCTATAAACAAATCATTACTATGGACAGGATGGTTTTAAAACTCTAGGGGAAAAAACCATCATGACTTGTGCAATGCTGATGACTCTATTCTGATGGCTGGAAATGCAAATGAACTACAAGTTCTAGTAAAAAAAGGTAGAGAGTATGGTGAAAAGTTTGAGGCTTAGAATAAATATGAAGACGATCAGACCAATGACTACAACCAGTGCTATAATGGACAATGTGAAGATATTGAAGTCATGGATAGCTTCTGCCTTTTAGGGTTGACTATCAATAGTAGAGGAACCAATAATCATGAAATATAGTGCAAACTGGCAGTAGCAATGATATTCATAGGCCAAAAATATATCAATATCAGCAAAGATCAGAATCACCAAAGAAATTAGTTTTCCTTGACACTTTTCAGAAGAAAAAACTAGGCTCTGAAGAAATAGTATTGACACTTTTGAACTTTGGTGTTGGAGAAGACTCTTAAGTATGCCATGGGTAGCCAATAAAACAAAACAAAAGATGCCATAGAACAAATCAATGTTACTATTTCATACAAAAATTATAATTCTCAAATTATCATATTATGGACAGATTATGTGAAGATTATTATAGCTCTCTTAAAAAAACTATAATGCTGGAAAGTGAAAGAAATAAAATAAGAGGATGTCTAGTAGCAAGGAATATGGACTCAGTTACAATGGCAATGGGTGAATAATTGGAGGACCAAAAATAACACATCATCCTGAAAAAGTCCATATATGGGATCTTTAATAACTGACATTTACTTGATAGCACATAATGAAATCAATCAAGTACAACAGATAAGGATGACAAATTAACACTGAATTTAATTTATTGCTTGTTTTCTCACAGTTGACTATTTATAAAGTACTTGTACGCAAAACCCATTCAAAAAAGCAGACCTGTAATAACTCAGCAAAATTAAATTAATCTTTACTATATATGTTTCCTTAAAAGATAAAGAAAATGCACATTTTAACCTGTAAGGGAAAGTCTGGCTATCAATTTTGCAGGTAGGATCGTTTCTTACCTGAACAGTCTTTCTCCAAACTCTACACAGAGAAATTCAACCTCCTGACAATGGATATGGCCAAAGTTAGCCAGAATGATGTTTGAATATGAGCATTCATCTGTGTGATTTCCTACTCTTCATTTGTAATCACAAAATCTCAAAGTAACCATTTCATTATTTTTAGATTAAAATGATTGTCTTAAATGTCTAACCTCATCTTTCTATATGGAATCAGTTACATTCCTGAAAGTCCCTGATACCACAATCAGGAAATTATGGAAGTTGAACTTCCAAGTATTTATGGAAGATATTGATTTGGAGGAGTCAGTGAACAATTTCTTTTGCATAATAGATGGTTTTGTGAACAAACTATCAAAATAAAATTCATATTATCAGCATTCTAGAAAATATTTTAGTAGTAAAATATTAGTAAATAGAAGGTAGCAATGATTCTGTATATTTACTCTAGAATTTGCAATTGAAAACAAAAATAAATGACTACCTATTATAATATTGCCCAAAGATTAAGGAGACATCTGAATATCTTTTACAGTATATCTGGTTGGGTGCAATCAATGTATGAAATGTGTACATTACTCCCTTGTTCACCATGAGAAAACTTATTTTTTGGGGGGAGAGGGGGCAGAAATAATTTTGAAAGTTAAGAATATGGGATTCGAGACTCACTGAATTCAACAGGACTGATTCCCAAACTGAAGAATGCAGCTTAACACACCAGACAGAATGTGGGAGATGCAATTAAACCCTCAACACAAGGCAATGAATTGATATAAGCAAGGTCACATAGAACAAGTCAAAATATAGAGATGTTATCCAAGTATAAAGTGTCCTGACTAATGTCTTGTTTATTAAACTAAAGATCTCTCCTTGAAAAAAAAAAAACCCCAGCTGCAAGTCCTTATCAGCTCTTAGGCTTTAAGGAACAAGCAGAATACCAGCAATGACAAAAACTAACCTTTTTTTAATGTCAGAGGAATCAATTAAAATGAACAGAGCTTTCTGTCCTGTAGCCTTGAAATTCATTGTGCACAATAGTAAGAAAAGGAAGAGAGAACATTCCTATAAATGGAGACTGCTGAAATAGAACTGAAAAATGAGAACTGAAAAATGACATGGAGCTTGTGTCCTCCTAAACCTAAAATAGAGATAATGACAAAAGTCTGTAATGAAGAGAAGTCATAACTACTTTTAACGAGATCATTTGTTCTACTTGCTAGGATTACTGACTTCATTACTGTCAGACCTAAAATGTATGTCACCCTACAGTTGGAAACCTTTCCTTTAAAAAAAAAACCTAATTCACAGAGGGGGTCAGAAAAATGTAATTTGAAAAGGGAATTGGTTTCTTACTTTCAAGTACTTATAACATCCCCTGATATACAGCGTACATAAACAATTTAAGATTTGTAGTTGTGTTTTCCTGTAATAGGAAACAAGATTTTAATTTTAAGGTCTATCTGGAACTATTATGATATTCATGGAAAATCACAGGACTTATCAAATAAGATGCAGTAAAAACTTCATTTCATCACAGTTTCAGATGCTTATGCTATTTATAATTGAGGAAAAATCAGCCCTGGCATTACAGTAATGCCATCATAATAATGGATGCTCTACATTAATTGACATTAAAACATCTTTGTGTCGAAGTGACTGAACTGATTAGCAGTGCTCAAGTGATGTCAGCTAGTGAATCCCCCAATCAGCGGTGAGCTGACATGAAAACTTATCTGTGTTGTCAGCGGTGAAGTCACATTAAGAAGGTTGCTTACAATGCAATGCATTCAGGGTAAAGAAAGTGACCTTAGATTTATGACATAGAAGAACAAAGCAGTCGGCCCTCTAAACTTTGTGGTCTGGATGATTGATTTTCCATTTAGTTGGGTAATATGAATTTGTTTTTAAAATTATGCCAGCAATTACTATGTTCCTGATTCATAATGCTGCTGTTCAGTCTGTCCTGTGGCCTGTTGATTTAGCAAGAACATTTCAGTTATCCCATAAGTAGTTGCTATTAGATTGGAACATCTCATTATTTTTTAGGTAAATAAACAAACTTTTTAGGAACCAGATTGGGCATTGTACACTTGTAGATTATTTGCAGCAAAATCAGTAGGACTTATTTTTATGGTGTCCAATTGTACCCCTGCATAAAGTTCCTTCTGTATGAAATAATACAATCATAATTTTTGAGCCACATTTTTCCTACCTTGAAATGTCTCTATGGCTCTAGTTAGATTAGAGTCTAAGTTAAATTGCACTGAAGCAAGAGCTTGATATTAAATAATAACTTATTGGCTGAAAGTAAAAGTAAAGATTTCCCCTGACCAGTTGTGTCTGACTCTAGGGGCATTGTTCATCTCCCTTTTCTTAGCCAAGGGAGTCAGCATTGTCCAGAAACACTTCTGTGGTCATGTGGCCAACATGACTAGATGCATGGAATGCTGTTACCTTCCCACCAATGTGATACCTATTTATCTACTCACATTGTGCTAGGTGGGTAGGAGCTAAGGCATGTATTAGGAGCTCAGCCTGTTGCATAGTGCTTGGATCTCGAAACCAGCTGTCAGCTTTGTAGCCAGTAAGCTCAGCATCTTTAACAGCCGAGCCATCAAACCCCATCTTACTGGTTTACAATCCATCGATCTCATGAGACTTTCCCCCCTTATTTTGTTCCTATTTAATTCTAAATAACATAACTTACAAGTTGTTTCTCACTGACATGTCTTCTGATTTCCTTCTAAATATGACTTTTGACAAAATCACAAATCTTAATAAAGCAGAATGAGAAGAGATTGAACTTCAACCTAATTTAAGGCCCTGTCACACTGCCCAAAGGATGCAAAACGGACACAACGGACGAGCAAAATGTTCCATCCGTTGTTATCC
>BHFT01034154.1:0-84776 GCA_004320025.1 Laticauda laticaudata
AATGGCAGTTTCCTGGAAGGTGGATCGCATCAGAGCAGCCCCTCTGACAAGCCCTCTCCCTCGACGCGCCAAGGCAGCCAGTCCTCTTCCAGCCAGGAGCACAGTGAGCCTGTCCAGGCAGTGTCTTCCAAGGGCCCCACTTGCATGCCCCCCGCAGCTGCACTCCCCATCGGCGGACCTTGAGGATCCCCTGTCACAAATGAGGAAGAAAGCAGCGCCACCAGCGGGCCAACCGCAACGACACCGCAACGCAGCTCCAGAGGATCAGGGCAGAGAGGCAACCGACTGGACGGGCAGAACCGAGTTGGTCTGTAGGAATCAGGGACACAATGGGACAGACCAGAACTTCTCTCTCAGCTGGTCCCTTGGACAGAGGATCTCGGGCACAACCTTCAATCACCTATGTGAGTCACACCCTGAGGGCGGTGCCCGAGGCCCAAGTACCAGGTTATGAACGAGATCACAAGCACTTTGCACTGACCCTCAAGGCACAGCTGATAACTGCTCCTATCAGTCCAGTCTGCTCCTCCAACCCTCACAAATGTCACAGCCCTTCCACGGCTTTTCAACCAGCCCTTCACTCTACGCAAGGCTATGACTACCAGGACTCTCCACAGAGCAAAAAGAGACACTTCCGCAGTCCAGGCCAGGTTCATTGCACCCACAAGACGCCACACCTCACCGCAGCGTGCAGACCAGACAGCCACTACACCTCCTCCTTCCTCCATAGCCACTAGCCAGGACCAGTCAAGGACAATCTGTCATCAGTCTTGTGCCTCACTCTCAGGTACTTGATGAAGGGCTCCAACCTCATGGGACTGAGTCAGCTCTCAGAGGGCTTCCTGAACATGACCTCCCTGTTGTATCTCGGGGATAGCCCCAGTTGGTGCCTGCAGACCAGCACTCAAGCCCTAGTGCGCATCCGAACAGTCCTGACGCTGCTTAACAGCTGAGACCATGGAGCATGACTCAGAGTACTGAGAATAGTGCAGAGAAGAGTTTGTTAACTTGTTCATTGTTCTGTGCTTAAGACACTTTACTTGGTCTTTTGGCTTATTAGGAAAAAGTCATACAATTACGTAAGACAATGTAATTAAATGTTATCTTTGGCTTAACCACACACTTAATTCAGTTTACTTGGTGTCATTTGTGCTTATAATAAGAGTCATAAAGGTTTACTAAGAAAATTCGATAAAAGGTTTAGTCTTATAGTTTGCTTAGAAGACACTTGGTTCATTTTTTTTTACCTTGTGGTGAAGTGTTGGTGAAAACTGTGTAAAAAATGGTTTAAGCCTTTGCATACTTGTGGGACCGATAAGGCATAGTTTGTGGATAGAATAAACCGTCCAGTGAAAGCATAGTGGGACTGTATGGTCCACCATCCCAGCTGCAGCACAATGGACCCTTTTGTTTTATCATACAATTTATTCATTGATTCTCCGACCTCAAAATAAACAAAAGCTCTTTATTAAGTGCCCTATTCATTGTAGGACACCAACATACATGGCACGCAATTCATCAGTGTATGGCGAACAGGCTCAAGGAGCCCTCCATTATGCGACAGGCTCAAGGAAGCATCATCTAATCATCCTGTCTTGCCACTCACTGGCTCTCCCAGCTGTGGAGTTTGCACCCGTGTTCTCAGGAGGTATGTGCTGCTTCTTCCCTTCAGATCGAAGGCTTCTGTTGGGGCCTTGTACATCCCCAGTGTCCTATCAGGTTACGTCCTTAGCCGTCCATTACAACCAGGCTCCATGTCCCAATTCCCTTGTTGAAGTCCACACGTCTGTTCTGCAAACTGGGTAGTGGGTGCGCATGAGATGCTGCAGGATGCAGCAAGCTTCCACGATGCCTACCTCACAGCATGTGCCTCATGCTGCATTGTGCATGAGAAGTATGGCTGGAACCTGTTGGCTAGGATGCCAAAAAGCATTCTCCCACCACCATGCTTGCCCTGGACAGCCCTGTAGTTGAACGAATCCTCCTCTTCAGTGGGTGAGGTAATCTTGAAGTGTAGGGCTTCATGAGGTAGGTTCTGAGGGAGAAGGCGTCCATCACGCCATGATGAAATAGGGCCCATCTTGTGTGTCATTTGGTAGTGGTCTGGATCTGGAAACCTCATGATGAGGCTTGCGTTCCAGCCATCCTTGAGGTCACTGCGCGTTTATACCTGGCCATCTGGAGCTGACGTGTTGGCCTGAAGATCGAGTACGATGAAGCTTGTTAGTCAGACATCAAGCATGGCAAAGAGGAATGATACTGAAGAAGCCCTTGTTGTTGAAGATAAGGTGGAACTGCTCCTCGGGAGTGTGGCTGGACCTTTCACTTGCGCAAGGCATCGTGCTTACCCATCTAACTGGCTCCAATGGTAGTGGGAGAAAAGTTCAACCTCTGGATACACTCTTCTGCAAGTTTCTCCACGCCTTTGTCAGTTGGGTACTTGAGGAGCTCCTCTCACACGTATTCTCGATGATGGCACCTGCACCACTTTCTCCTGACCACTTTGCTGATGATGTATGTGGCACCCTCACACGATAATGCATGTTTCTGTATGTGGGTTCCAGAGGCCCAGGTGCCCGCAGAGTTCAATGCCACCTTCAGCTCCAGGATCCAGGTTGGCATCGGAGGTTTGGGTGCTTGGCTTGGCAACTCTGGGTCCAGCACGCTCTAACAACTTCCTCAAACAGGCTGGTGGCAGTCCTCCATGAAGTGATGGAATGCACGAGGGTCTCATCATCTCTCAGTTCACCATCAACCTGTCATACGTCCAAATCCATTCTTCTCGCGATCCATCCCTCAGACTCAAAAGCCGCTCTTGGACGTCTCCCTTCCTTTTCTCCTTCTGATATAGAAAGGTGAAACAGTATGAATAGGTTTTGTTCTGGTGATGAATGATCGCGGAGCTACCAATACAAGCTGTGTCATGCTCCATGGGTGGAGAACATTGATGATGTGGAAGACAAAGAGCAAGGGTGAAGAGGTCTGTAGCACCCATGGCTGCTTGGACCTAAATACTGAGATCCAGATAATTTCCTCCCTTTTTATAGGAAATATGGTAGTCCGCAGGTGTCCTACATACTCTAGATCTACTGCAGACATCCCTAAATATTCAAGATACATCCAGATACAAATGTTTTTGTCTGTTTTAATCCTTTATATACAAGATGCATACGGCTTACTCCTTTTCTATTTCCATGCTACAACGCTGTGCTTTGATGTTCTGTGTACCTTTCGTCTTTTCCTCCCTCTTTCCGTTTTCAGCTGCAGCGGATGTGAGTTGAGGGGATGGCCAGCAGGATGCAGATAGGATGCAGCGGACGTTTTAACAGATGATAATGAACATAAAACGTTTGTTGGCCCATATATGACGCGGATGTCAATCGTACATGGTGGAAAGTTCTCTGCTCACAAAGTTTTGTGCAGGCTGCAAAACTCTTGACACGATGCAATCTCGTGGATGGACTGCTTGAGGGATAGAGCGTATGAACATGGTATGCATAGCATTTTCCAACGGATGGCAAGCTTTTTTTAATGTTTTACATCCTCTTTGCATTCGTTAGTGCAGTGGGACAGGGGCTTAACAGTTGTGTTCTGTCTTTCTGTCAAAGATGTGTTGGTACACTAGCAGAATTTACCTGTTCTTATTTTTTCATATTCTTTCAGTAATGTCACTTGTGGTGAGTTAGCATTTATGGAGTAGTATTTGTCATATCAATAGGCTTAATTATAAGATTGCCCACTTTAACAATTAAAGATACAATGATCCAGCTGCTCTTTTTTCCACCGTGTCTAAATCAGAGTACTCTTTGGCCTGATGACACAGAGTGTGCTAGATAGCACAATAGCCTGCAATTTTAATTTAAACTAGATAAGCCTTTCCAAATTTTAATCTGTATTTTTAAGGAAACATAATTTAAGGATAATACACTGGGGCAGCTTCATTTATATTGGTGGCACAATGGCTCAGCAAATTATATCCAACATACCTTTCTCCTTCTATTTTTACCCAGGAACAACAAACTTGTGAAGTGGATGGGGATGAGAGAGACTGACTGGCCCAAGGTCACTCACCTGGATTCAGGGCTAAAGTGGGACCAGAATTCATGGTCTCCTGGTTTCTGGCTTGTTGCCTTAACCACTAGAGACTTGACCAGGGGTCTCTAACCTTTTGGAGCTTAGGGACTACCAAACTCATAATTTTAAATCCCACAGACCACTAAATGAATTTTGACTAACAGTGGCTTGCTGACATTGATGGGAAAGTCAGTTCCATATTCTAGAGCTGCAGTAGTCACAAGACAGGATGACCAAAGGGCCAGTCCTGTAACTACTGCAGCTCTGGAATATGGGACCGACTTTCCCACCATCGTCAAATTTTCCTCCCCCATTGTTGGTATTACTGTCTACCATGTTCCTTAGAAAATAAGGCAGGGCCTTGTTTTCTTTTGACTCCTGAAAAAACGTGTGGGTCGTCTTTTTGAGGGGTGTGCTACTTTTTTCCCCACATACCTTGCCTGACCCCCAGGCTTTTCTTTTGCGGCCAAAAAGAGCAAGGGATGGGTCTCACCTGGCTCCCTGCTGGCCAAGCACTGAAGCTCCACTGGAGGAGAGAGAAAAGAGAAACAGCTGGCAATTATGTTCTCTCTCTCTCTCCCTCTCCCCCCCCCTTTCTCACACACAGAGGTCTCTCACATAAACACACCCCTCCAAGGCAGCCACATTCTTCCACTAACCTGCTTTTCAGCTCCATTCTAGGGTGAGAGAGAGAGAGAGTGGGAGAGAGAGAGAGAATCCTGCAATCCCAAATAAAGAATAATCGATCGGTAGGAAAACAGGGTGGGGGATTTTCCTGCAGACTTTTTTTGGGATTTTGCTAGGTCTCTGCTGCTTCTGCTTTTTGGCTGCACACCAGGAAAGCAGCAGAAGTCTTTCTTTCTCTCCCCCAAACTCCTCCAGAAATGAGTCTTTGGGATCCTGCAAAGCATCCTGCTCCTAGAGCCTGCCCTGGTGCGACAAGTCTCACAAAGACTCATTTCTGGTGGAGTTTGGGGGAGAGAAAGAAAGACTTCTGCTACTTCTGCTGCTTTCCTTGCATGAAGCCAAAGTCTCTTTCTCCCTCTCCCTCTCTCCCTCCCTCCTCCCTGAGAATGGAGCTCGAGACAGTATCCTGCGATCCTAAAGAAAGAATGATCGATCAGTAGGAAAACAGGGTGGGGAATTTTCCTGCAGACTTTTTTGGGGGAATTTCCCCAGAGTCTCTGCAGAAAAAGCAGATGCAGCAGAGCAGCCTGGATTAATTGCTTTGGGGAAGTGCTTTGGGGGTGACATTTCTCTGGACCACCAACATTTTCTCATGGACCACCAGTGGTCCCCAGCCCACTGGTTGGCGACCACTGGTCTAGACCAAACTGGATCTCTGTAACTATAATCTTCCCAATGTAGGCTTGCTATCTTAAGTTCTGTACCAGATATGCCCTTATCTACATTTGAAAACTGGATGAATGCTCTGTGGAAGGCATATTTTTTCCATCTACTTTTACCTTTACAAAAATATGATTTGTTGTGAAGTGTTAGTGCTTGCCTACTGGTTCTACATGGCTCAACTGTTCATCAGTGGCAATGCTCCACATATACACAAACACAAAAACATTTTTTACTTGTCCTTTTAAAAGTCCCCCTCTATTTTTTGCCTGGCTGCAGTTTCATTAATATAGCTGTCAGTTTTCCAAGTTCTTTCCCACCCTCAGGGCTGGCAGATGTTCACATGTATGCATTTATTAAATAAATAAATATATACTCCATCTTTAATTAAGGAGTTCAAAGTGGCATACAAAGTGTTTCTTCCTCCTCCTATTATCCCCCATAAAAAGGTAGGTTGACAGGGAATAGCCAGTTCACCCAGCGAGCTTCTGTGAATGAAGGTGGACTAGAATACCTTAACAAATATACCAGACTCACTACATCTTTGAGCTTCTCATGTAAGGGGTAGCTATCAGCCTCTAACACTATGTCAAATTGTCCATAATACCCTAGAATGGGGAGGTAGCATTTTGTCTCCTGTTTTTTGGAGACAAAATATCCTTTTTTAAATATCCTTTTTTTTTAAAAAAATAAAAAAATAATGTGTAAATATCATTTTTTTAAAAACACCACACTATTACTCTGACATTTTTTTCACACTGGAGAGTGATCTACATTCATTCCACTATGCTCAAAATGGTTCAAATGTATTGATTCTGCTTTTTCAGGAAACATCACATCACTTAAAAAAAAACCAAACAGTTGACAGAGATCACTGGTATGCTCTAATTCATGCGTGTGTATGTTTGTGTGCATGAGCTTTAAACCTCAGCAACATGGATGACTTTGAGGAGCAACAAATTCATGGCTGGTAGACTCATCAAAGGATGTGAATAGTTACTATAAAAGGGAATTATCCTAAACATGGAGTGTCCATTGATACCAATTGGAAAAGGAGATGCTATTGTGTTCAGTGACCTACTCTCTTATGTTTCTTCATGTATATTCATTGCACACATAGTGTGGCAATGTGAGGCATATTTTAAACTGCTTGCAAAAAAAGATGGTTTTCTTTTCCAATTAAGCTTGAATTCACATCTCTCATTGATCTTTAAATTAGTTACATGATAGAACTCAATCAACTTCTCCATTAATTAGACTTAAGTAATAGCCTCAAGTAGTAGATTTCATCACCAATCAGGGACAGCACATTGTTAATTAGACAGTTTGTGATTATTTTATTTTTACTGCCAGAGAGCAAGAATGTGGTTTGTGAGATTTTGAGTCTCGCACCCCCAAATGATTTGGCTGTCCTCAGTTGCTCTCTGCTTTGACTTGGTAATGTCACATAAAATTGAGTTGACTTGACCATGACTTCCAAGGTTCACGAACAATGGATATATTATAGAATGATTATAGAATTACGAACAATACACTGGATTGCTATATGTACTTTAACAGGATTATGAATGATCCATTTTATTTTCTTCTCATTTTATTTGTAAACTATTTCCAGAGGACCTACAGCTCTCTGTTATGATTGCACCCACTATTCCTTACTCTTCCAGTTCATCTTCCTAAGGTTCAAGTCACCTGCATGGGAATAGATTGAAGAAAATTATCTTAAATTGAATTAGAAATAATTAAGTAACTTGAATGGACCACCCTATTGTTGGATATGATGATTACAACTTCTAAAGAGGAAATAATTCAGATTAGCCACAAATAAACACCAGGCACTTTTTCTGTGTTGCAGGGGGACATCTGCAGCATATGCTACATCTAATTATCAAGGACATATTGTTTCCATAGTTTCCAGAGACTTGTGCTACAGCTAGAAAGCTGACACTGTCATGCCCCCATGTATTTAAAACAAAATATTCCTGGATTTCTGGTTCACTTTTTAATGAATTATTTTCCTTAAATGCATTTTTAAAAATGTATTTCCTCTACAATATGCACTTTTATTGAGTGCTGATTTAGTTAAACAAGTGCAATATAGTTTATCATGTAAAAAGGGTTAGATAACTTTAGAATCCATCACCTTTCTACAAATCTAGTTTTATCCAAATATGCATAGGAACACTAACGTTTGTCAAAAATAACTTACCTATGACTTTAAAACCTTTAAGGAATAATAACCTATAGAAACAAAAATATTAGCAGTAAGAAGCAGAATCTTCATCAAGAGCTTTTTGATCAGAGAAAAACAGGTTTTCCTGACCCTTTAGCTCAGGATGTGAAAGACATTTGTACTACTTCCTAAACAACAATATGCTAAAGCACTGCTCATATTGTAGCATACCAGGCAGAATGACACCAATATAAATCACAATTATTAATGAGCTGGGCATTTTTCCTGAGATGCAGTTGTTGTTGTTTGGTGAGAATGTTAATTAATCCATTTAACACCTTTATCAACAAAATGAATGACTCAAGCAGCAACACACAGGCGCAGTTGTCTGCCAAAGCATATGTCATGTGCTGAAATAAAAATAAATGGAGAATTAATCGAGATGTATCTGAAACCACCCTGCATCTTATTATGTACCATAGAATCATAGAATGTATGGATTGGAAGATCATTTGTAGGTCATCTACTGCAATCCGCTGCTCAGTGCACAAAAATCTGTAAAACGATTCCCAGTAGTTGAGATTCAATACCCATTTGTAAACTTCTGGGGAAGAGGGTTGTCTCACCTGAGTAAATATTCCATAATATTCACCTTGAATCTCTCTCTCTCTCTCTTTTTTTGGCCTTTAAATTTCAATTGTTGGCCAGTGTCTTACTATCGATTTCAAAAAACAATAGCTGTATGACAGTTTTTAACATACTGCATTTGTAAATTGCTATCATGTTCATATTCCTTCCCAGTAACAACACCAAACATGATGAAACATTTTAAGCTTTGGTTATGGTTTCAGGACTTTTATGTTTTATTTTTTAAAAAATCAATTTTAGAATTGTAAGCTGTCCAGAGTCACTTGGCTGAGTCTATATAAATTGAGTGAATGATAGATTGATTAATTGATGAAATACTTCTAGTTACAGGCTTGAAATATATAGCTGGAGATGTAACTCTCTTATCTTTATTTCTCTGTCATGTTTATCTATATATTCCCATTGCTCAGGTTCCCCATTTTTTTTTCACATGGTATGTATAATATTCATGTGAATGTTGGAAACTGTTTTTTTGCAGTGCCATTCCTTCTTCCGTACAGTCTTTCTGGGTGGGCACCATCTGGTCCCTTAGGAATCTATTTGGAACTGAGAAAAATAGGGCGTTCTTATTTTGAGCCAGGAGACACACAAAAAATGATAATGAATGTCCTAAAAGAGGATCAAAGGTAAAGCTTTTCCTGCCCAGTTGTGCCCAACTCTAGGGCATGGTGTTCATCTCCGTTTCTTGGCTAAGGAGCCAGCGTTGTCCAAAAACTTTTTCATGTGGCCAACATTACTATATGTTGAGGCTCATAGAATACTGTTACCTTGCCACCAAAGTTGTACCTATTAATCTACTTACATTTGCATGCTTTAGAAATATTAGGTGGGCAGGAGCTGCGGTAAGGAATGGGAGCTCACCCGTTAGTATTATTAAATAACAACAAACAAATGTATAGCTATTTTCAAAGTGGAAAACCCTGGCCAATATATGCATGTAATGCAGCTCCTGCTTCTCCCATCTTGAATCATGGTTGTACCTACTGTACTGTGGCTCTCCACAAAGATAAGTGTCAACTCCAGCCATCAAAATGATGTTCATCCTTAGTTTACTCTGTGATATGGGGTTATACAAGGCAATTTCCTTTAGCCGGAGATTCTCCAAATGTGTTTCACAGCTAATGTCATGGTCATAGTGATTGAGAACCATGAAAACAGTAATCCAACACGTCTAAAGAATCACAAATTCAGGAAGGCTGATATAGAGGCATCATCCTGAGTACTTTGTCAAGTTAGTTTTGGCAAATTGCCAGTATCGCAAAAAGACCCTCTAAAGCTGTGATAGCGAACCTATGGCACACGTGCCGGAAGTGGCATACAGAGTCATTTCTGCCCAGACGTGAGCCATCACCCCAGGTCAGTTCTACTGCACATACATGCGTGCCTCCCACCAGCCAGCTGATTTTCAGATATCTGCTATGCATGCACGGGGGTGGAGTGCATGCGGGAGATGTGTCCACATATGCAGCGGAGTGTGGGAGCATGGGCAGTCACATGCACATGTGCAGGGGGAGGGCCATGTGTGCAGGTGCAGGGGGCCGGGGAGTGCAGGGGGTTACATGTGCATTGCAGTATGGATTCAGCCACGCACTTGCATGCGCACACACACTTTCGGCACGCAGTGACAAAAAGTTTAGCCATCACTGCTCTAAAGTATTCAGTAAATGTCTCTTAGACTGCAATCCTTTGATCATCCAGTATGAAATACATTCTGTTAGGTTAATTTGTTTTGGTTGAAAAGATTATAGAGATACAACATTATTGCTATTTTTTTTAACTGTCCTCAGGAATCCTTTAGTGTTTGAAAAATGCATTCTATTTCCATTCACTGCTATTATTATGGTTGGTCACATGGTTAGCCAGTTGTTTAGACTGGATTTATTATGGTTCCTCACACAGTCAACCAGATGTTTAGACTGGATTTGGCATTTTTATCCATCTATCAAGTCTTTCCCAAGGATCTGAAATAGGCAGATGTTCTTTGATAGTATTAAAGGTACCATCTCAAAATGTAAACCATTCCAAGCAAAGCTGCCTTTTGCAACTGACTGAAGATGCTTTTGTCAATGTTTTGGGATTGTACCACAGGTACCTATCTCTTTCGGTACTATCTTTGGTTTCTTTTGCCACAGTCATTCTACTTCTATTTGCAGACTTTTGTATTTTGTGTTCTCAATTTCTTTCTCTTCTGTTTTGGTGTCTCCACATACTGTACTGTCCACTGCCAAGTCTTTCTTTGTTATCAAAAATTGCTAAGTCAGGGGTGTTATGTGGCAGGTCTTGTCTGTTTGAATTTTAAAATCCCAGAGTACTGTAGCTTTTTCATTTTCTATCACTTTGTCTAATTTTCAGTCCTACTAGTTCTTGCTTGCAAACAAATGGTATTTCTTGCAGATATTTAAGCACACCTCACTATTGCTGTTTCCTTTATTATTCTTACATTTTATATGCAGCCTTATTCCTAATGACTCATGTATTTTTAAAAGCACAAAAATACATACTTTGGCCCCTTCATATTTATTCATAACTCCAGAACACAAGAGAGATTGAGTTACTCTAATACATTGGAAGAACATAAGTGGAAGAACAACATATTGAGAAGAAAAGTGCTTTGTTTCTCTGATTGAACTAGTAAGTTTTAAGAAAAATATCTCCATAAATCCCTTTGAGATGTGCACAACTTTGAAATAAAACTGAGAGGAATAAGGTCTTTCTGCCTATGAATAATTATCCCATTTTCACATCTTTCTAACAAATCATTACACTTAGCCCCAGAGGGAAGTTTCTTCCTTGAATGAATTTTATCACATTTGATTAGTTTCTTGGAGAATCATGGCTGACAGTGTGTCATTCTCACTGCGTGGTTTATTTTTTAGTTAGCTAATCTTTCCATTTGCTAACCTCATTTAGATGCACTGGAGGGATTTTGTATTCAGTCCTGCTCTTGGACTGTTACCCTTGACCGTTTCAACACTTTTGTTTGTCTATGCCTTTGGTAAGGCAGAGGCAAGTTTGACTTTTGAATCTTGTGAAATCAAACTGTATTTGCACCAGTGACACAAGGGACAAATAAGAGAATGAAGTACGTATCTCAAGCAGCTGGTTTTGAATGCTTTGAAGAGGTAGCAATTGATATTTAACTGACTATATTTATGTTTTATTGTCGAGGAAAGTGAAAGGTATTTATGTGTTTTTCAGCTACAGTTGCCATAACCATTTTATCAATCATTAATACAATACACATAGACTTTTGGCTGGGGCATTTTTTGTTTGCTTCTGCTGTAGTATCAAAGTAATTTTGATACAAAGTAAACAGACTTCTGTAGGTATACAACTTTACACCTGTATATCGAGGTCTGAATGTGTATATCTGAGTCTAGTTTAAACTGGTTCTTATTTTGAACATAGAATAATAGTCCAACTCTCTGCTCAAGCAGGAGACTCTATACCATTTCAGACTGTCGACTCCAGTCTCTTCTGGAAAGCCTTAAGTGATGGGGCATCCACAATCTCTGATGACAAGCTATTCTACTGGTTGATTGTTCTCACCGTTAGGAAATTTCTCTTTAATTCTACAGGTGAAACTCAAAAAATTAGAATATCATGCAAAAGTTCATTCATTTCAGTAATGCAACTTAAAAGGTGAACCTAATATATGAGATAGACTCCATACATGCAAAGCAAGATAGTTCAAGCCGTGATTTGTCATAATTGAGATGATTATGGCTTACAGCTCATGAAAACCCCATTAGCTCCATAGATAAACCCCACAAGTCTCAAGATCTAGAAAATATATAATATCTCGTGAAAACGGTTTTCAATATTCTAGGTCTCAAAGTGTCCCACTCTAATCAGCTAATTAAGCCATAACACTGCAAAGGGTTCTGAGCACTTTAATTCTCTCAGTCTGTGCTTCAGTAGGAATCACAATCATGGGAAAGACTGCTGACCTGACAGTTGTGCAGAAAACCATCATTGACACCTCCATAAGGAGGGGAAGCCTCAAAGGTAATTGCAAAAGAAGTTGGATGTTCCGAAAGTGCTGTATCAAAGCACATGAGTAGAAGTTATGTGGAAGGGAAAAATGTGGAAGAAAAGGTGCGCAAGCAGCAGGGATGACGCAGCCTGGAGAGGATTTGTCAGGAAAAGGCCATTCAAAAGTGTTGGGGACTTTCATGAGGAGTGACTGAGGCTGGAGTCAGGCATCAAGAGCACCACACACAGACGGAATCTGGAATGGGCTTCAAATGTCATATTCTTCTTGTCAAGCACTCCTGAGCAACAAACAATGTCAGAAGCATCTTACCTGGGAAAGAAAAACAGAACTGGTCTGTTGCTCAGTGGTCCAAAGTCCTCTTTTCTGATGAGAGCAACTTTTGCATCTCATTTGGAAACCAAGGACCAGAGTCTGGGGGAAGAATGGGGAGGCACACACTGCAGAGATGCTTGAAGTCCAGTTGAAGTTTCACAGTCGTGTTGATTTGGGGAGCCATGTCATTGCTGTGTGGGTCCACTATGTTTCATTAAGTCAGGGTCAACGCAGTTGTCTACCAGGAGATTTTGGAGCATTTCGATGCTTCCTTCCGCAGACAAGCTTATGGGGATGCTGACTTCTATTTTCCAGCAGGACTTGGACTGCACCTGCCAAAAGCACCAAAACCTGGTTCAATGATTGTGGATTACTGTGCTTGATTGGCCAGAAAACTCGACTGACCTGAACCCATGGAGAATCTATAAGGCATTGCCAAGAGAAAGATGAGAGACATGAGAGCGAACAATGCAGAAGAGCTGAAGGCTGCTACTGAACATCCTGATCTTCCATAGACTGTAGCAGTGCACAGGGTAATATCTTCCATGCCATGCTGCACTGAGGCAGTAATTGCTGCAAAAGGGCCCAAACCAAGTACTGAGTACTATGCATGCTTATACTTTTCAGAGGTCTGATATTGTTCCATGTAAATCCTGTTTTATTGATTGCATGTAATATTCTAATTTTCTGAGATTGTGGATTTGGGTTTTCATGAGCTGTAAGCATAATCATAATATGACAGATCACGGCTTGAACAATTTTGCTTTGCATGTAATGAGTCTATCTCATATATTAGTTTCACCTTTTAAGTTGCATTACTGAAATAAATGAACTTTTGCACGATATTCTAATTTTTCAAGTTTCACTTGTAAGTTGTTTCTGTCATTGATTAGTCTTCATCTGTTGTTTTTTGTCTTGTCTTCTGGTGCTTTGGAAAATAGTTGGACCTCCTCATCTTTATGGGTAATGTTAATAGATGGAAGTCCAGATTTGGGACTTGGAAGTTGACCTTAGATTCATTGAATGACTTGTGTCAATCATTCTCCCTTAGCCTAATTTTTCTTACAAAGATGTGGAATGAATTGAGGGGATACATCTATATATGTTGTTTTTAGTGGTCAGAGAAAAGATTGAGATATAAACACAGTAGTAATAAATAATAAAGTGGCTTCACTCTTACCTTCTTTATATTCTTAACAGATATTAAAGTGTCACCTCACTAACTCTGAACATACCATCTTTGTACTACTATCTTTCTTGGAGTGAGGTTTATGCCTTGTGCTGCATTATTCCTTGATATCTCCAGTTCTCTCTTTTTTGCTTATTTAGAAAAAGAGGAATAACCATAATAAGTTCTAAATTAGAATCAAATATTCTTGTGTTTAATAAGCACCTTATAAATATGATTTCCTTGAGGTTTTTCTAAAAAGAATCAAAACCTTTTCTGCAATAAATGCATGCCCTGTTGCAGGTTATTGTACTATATATATTGCATACTGGTACATTAGCTGATATATGCATGTTTTCATGGATGGAAAGAATCCAGTTCAAACATACTTGTATGTTAGTCCTAAACAGGATTTTTAAAAAAATTCATGTCCAAAAAAGCAATTTTTACTACCAGTCCCATCTATTTTACAGTTGTGGGACCAAGGAACAAATTTGTTCACAGCAATATTTTATACTGCAGATTGGTGGTAAAATATCTTTATGAGCTTAGAGGAAAAATTACAGCTGCAATGTGTGTTTGGTTATTCTTAGAGACGCAATAAATGATAGAACATTTTGCCCAGAAAGGCTGTATCCATATTCACAGTGATATATTTTAACAGCTTATATTATCAATGGCTCTAAGTCTCATGACAAAACCACAACTTAGCTTAAGTTATTGGTCTCTTGTGCTGTTCCTGCCTGTTTCTAAAGGCAGTGTTCAAAATTCAAGCTTGGATTGGTGGTGGAGTCAGGCTGGCATTTGGTCCATATTGCGACCACAAAAGATCCTGATTGGACATTCCCCCTGCTTCTTGCCCTTCCCATCTATTCATTGGGGGTCCCTTGGGTGGGCCAATCAGACAATATCGGTCTTTGCTTTCTAAGGATTGGTTCCTCTTTACTAGCATCTGTTCCATTATTTTTGATCCCCAGCTGTTTACATACAGTAACTACCTTTCTCAGCCTATTTCTGTACTCCCTTGTTTTACACTAATCCAGATCCTGTCTTCGTTGTTGTTTTCTCCCTTATTTTACCATGTTACAATGATAAAAGGAAAGAAAACTGTTCCTTCATTCTACTGTACATCTACAGAAATGTCGTTGGTTTTGTTTACAAAATTAAAAAATAGCACTTGCTGATAGACTTCCGTGAGCAGAACCGAAGTCATGTTGGATGGCCCATTGAATTGAATTAAGGAAGTGTGTCTCAAACTCAGTAGCTCTGCTAAATAAGAAAGTGTTTCAGTTTGTGCACAAGAGAAAAAAACAAGATAAGGCTAGAACAATGGGGAATTGTAATAAAGTGCTGCAATGTCAGAAACTGTGTAACTGCTTTTGCTAGATAGGGAGCTAGTATGAACCTTCGAAATATATGTGTCAATTTGAAAACAGAAAGAATGTGAGCCAAGCCCTCGTACGAGGGGGCGGACAGTTAGGGTATAAAAATGCTGCCTGAATTTTGCTCTGGGTTCCTTCAATGCCTGAGGGAACCCGTCTCTGCAGACACGTGAATAAAACCTTGTTTTCCTTGGATCAACGAATCTTTTGGTGGTTTTTTTATCTGCTTCCACCTCACACTTCCTTATAGCTTTTGTCTATGTGCACTGGGAAAGAAAGAAGACTTTCCTTCACTCAGCCTGGGCAGAAACCAAAATAGTGCCCTCTAGGTGATGGAAAGACATATCTGGGCAGGGATTTGAGACCTGAAAATATGTCTTCCAGTGAATATATTAATGTTATACTGCAAAACTGCTGGCTCGGGTTCCAAAACTTCTGCCAGTTATTGAACTTACCAAAATTTATTCACCACTTCTTCTCTGCCAGTAAAAGAAGAAATACATCAATCTAAAGAATGGGACATAAAATAGCATAAAATAGCATAAAATGCTATTTCTGTTGATTACTTAATATGATTTTAATAAATATGTCATTTATTTATTTTTATCTCACTATTATCTGTCATTTCCCCACAGTTTACTGTATATTGCAAAAACACTCAAAAGGAAAATAATTTATTTTATAATTCCACATATAATGCATTTTTTCTCTTTCCTTTTCTGCTTACAGTGGAAGAGAGTTAGACTAGCTCAATGGCTGGTTCACATGTCTTCTTTTTGTGGATTTCTCAAAGTCAGCATTTTTCAATCTCAGAGCAGTTGTTGTGCTAATTTAGGATCAGGGAACAATACCTGGATTATCTGTATTTAGTCTTATATTAGTAACTTTTGAGGCAGTAGTATAAAGAGTAATCTGGAATGGGGCAACCATTGCCACCAGTTTACATAATCCTGGACAGGTACACCAGGCTTTCCTTTCAATCCAGTCTGCACAAAGTTTTCATAATTGATGGACAAATGGAAAATTCATGCAATACTTACTTACTGACAATATCTGAATACTTACAATACTTACTTACTGATCTTGGAGCATTCCCTAAATGTACTTACATTTGATACAACATTTGTTTTCTTTCTCTCTCTGAATAATCTGTATGATGTTATTGGCAAGGACTAACCGCAAATAGTTAACCAAGTAATTTGCATTCTTTATCACTGTATAACATACATACATACATATAAACTGCTTTACTACAAAAAACATTTTGGCTTCTTTCATATCTTGATTGTTTTACTATTGTTTGGTGGTCTTTAAAATATACCATGAATAGTGGAGGAAAAGGAGATGGCCAAGTGTGATTGGATCTACTACTATAGCATAGTAGTAGATTGGATCTACTACTATAGCATCTACTATGCTATGAATAGTATAATATGCTATGCTATGAATAGGGGACGCAGTGGCTCAGTGGATAACACGCTGAGCTTGTCTATCAGAAAGGTCGCAGTTCGGTGATTTGAATCCCTGGCACCGCATTAGGGATTGAGCTCCCATTACTTGTTTCAATTTCTGCCAACCTAGCAGTTCAAAAGCATGTAAAAATGCAAGTAGAAAAATAGGGACCACTTTGGTGTGGTCCCCACTTTAGTCTTCAGCATTTAGTCATGCCAGCCACATGACCACAGAGACGTCTTCAGACAACACTGGCTCTTCAGCTTTGTCACAGATGAGCACCACCCCCTAGAGGCAGAAACTGCTAGTACATATGTGTGAGGGGAACCTTTACCTTTACCTATGCTATGAATATTAGCTCCATAAGTAATACATATTTAGCATTAATTATTGGGAAGAATTAGAAGCTTGTTTTTTCATCTCATTATACTATGGATACATGGGGATTCTGAGAAGGATGACTCTGATTCTGTGTTCCCTTTGCTAGCACTAATAAAATCTTCCCAAATGCTGATCATTAGTTTCCTTCTCATGCCTGAGTGAGTGCTTTTTCCCCATTGGAAATAAGCTTTATCTTGTCTGCAGACAGAGAGAAAAATATGGAACCTCCTACTACCCCAGGGAATTAATTACTTCTCTTCCCTCTTTTTATATTTATTGTCAGTTTTAATCATTGTTGTACATGTCAATGAAATTGTAGAGTGGTAAAAATTTTTACAACATGTGGTCTCTATAATAAATAAATTATAGAGACCATTTCATTACTCTTATTGTTCCTTCTCCAACTGTAACCAAATCTTCCTCACTGTAGTCTTTTAAAAGTGATTAACCTCCCTGAAGTTAATTAGTATCTTATTTTAAATATTAAATGCCTCATTTTCCTTACATGGCTCAATATTGATAATATCCACATGTAATGAAATAAATGACAGAGTAGAGAGATTCCCTGTATTTCATGATTATGTATACATATGCATGTGTTTATGAGAACATGATCCCACATATGCTTTTTAGTCGTGGTTTTTCCAATTTTATAATTTTAAAGACCTGCTTATATTGTTTTGTATAAAAAAGGCCACCCCAAATGTTTGATATTTAAGTTTTTTTGACGCTATAAAAATTCTTTGGTCAGCATGCATTGATTCAGTGTAAGGGATCATGGCAGCTCATGCACTGAAGGTCAGCAAGCCTGCATTTGATACCCGAGTGCTATTGTGTGATGGGGTGAGTTCCCATCATTCACTCCAATTCCTGCCCATCTAGCAGTTCAAAAGCATGCAAATGTGAGTAGATAAATAGGTATCACTTTGACAGGCAATTAATGGGGTCATGAAAGGAGCCCCCAACTGAATATCCCCTGGGCATTGACGATGCCATTTTTAATCATTTCAACCTGGAAAAGCGCCTCATTGTTTCTGACACACACACACAAAGCAGCAGCCCAGTGTTTTTCAACTTTGGCAGCTTAAAGATGTGCCAACTTCAACTTCCAGAATTCCCCCAGCTTTGCTGGAAGTTGAAGTGTACACCTCTTCAAGTTACCAAGTTTGAGAAACATTGCCTTAACTGAAACCCTATTTGCTCAGTGAATGTTTTTCTCTGACATGGGTTTGCAACTGTAGCAAACAGTTTGGTCCAGTTATTTGGTCCAGAGTTTGCTTCCAAAAGGGCATAATAGAGCACCCTGGGTAACTATAAAATCTTGATCAACCCCTTGTCTGAACTAAGATCATTTTTTTTCCCCAGGCTTCAATTTTACTTTATTTTTAAGAATCCTCTGCATTATAACATGGATCTGGGCCCAGCACTTCTCTGCTTTGTCACTACTCCCCAAAGTTGATAAAAAGTACCTTCTTTACATTTCCAACAGAATTTTGAAACACCTTAATACATCTTTAGCAATTTATCAGGAATTAAGTATCAATCATACATCATTTTATAAATAGCATTCTTTCACTTAATAAGTCAATGTAAATTTTCAACAGTTCATCCACATTTTTTCATGTTTATATATTTTTTGTTATTTACAACACAGTGCAACCATTTTGGTGTTACACTTGCTATACATACAAAAATATTACCAGATCATTAGCATTCATATTACTGATACAATATTTACTTTTTAATTCTATTCATCCTGGTTATTTTTGTTCCGACCTTCTGTTCTTTTATGATGCTAACTTATAATGCACCTGTCAGGGCTCTGGCATCCACCCCCATTCAAATCACGAGTCTCTAGCCGCATCTCTCAGAGTTTAAAAAAAAACAAGGTTTATTAGGAGTAAACATGCCGGCACTACCTGGGTGCAGCCGACTCTGAGACACATCATTCATTTCACCCTTGACCCTGGTCTTCCCCATCCCCTGGAAGAATATTCTCCAAATGGGACACATCCATAGCCAAGAGTCATCGATCATGCTCTCCAGTAATAATCTTGAGGGCCAGAAGCTTCGGCTGCCTAGCCATTACCTATGAAAGCATTTAAGGAATGCATTACTTCCCTCACTGCCTTTCCGCTGTCAACTCCAAAAGACCAGAGAAATATTTTTAAGTTGACAGCATCATTCTGGTGATTAGCAGCTCAAGGAGTTAGATTATTTACTGTTTTCATTACATTAAACAATGAGCATGCTGTAAATTGCTTAATTTTTAATGCATAGTAGCATAGTGTTTTGAAACATAGTTTCTGCCATAATACATAAATGAATGTAAATGAGTTTTTTCTAGCACTGCCAAGGTGAAGCTTAATGTAGTTCACCTGCAAATGGTATTTTTTTGCAGAATGTTTTGCAACATACTTGTTTTAGAGCTACAATAAGATTGAATGTCTATTAACAATGCATAATCATCCAAATGTGCTGGTGTGCTGAGTGATTATCAAGATCAATGTTTTGCTTTTGTTTTTCTTTCAGGGATTTAAAAAGGTGAAACAAAATTCTTAAAGGAAATATTCTGGAAGCATTACTGTGGTGTTGAATAATAAGCAAGAATTTTCAGAGCTGGTTTGCAAACTTTGTTTAGAGGCTTGATATAAAATTCTCCACAAATTGTGAACATTTTCTTTGTTAGTTTAGAATTAAGTTTCTCCATAATTGATTTGGAAATTATTTCTGTAATTCACCTTTCTCTATCTTTATCTCTTTTTGTTCAAAGGGATCCCTTGCCAAACCCTTTTCTAGTTATTTCTGGATTTGGGGGTTCATTAATATGCTTTAAAGATATCAGACAGACTAAAACAGTTCCGTGAGAATGTGTGAATCCAAAAATTTAAATTCACATTTATTTATTTGTTTGTTCATTCATTCATTCATCATATTTTTATACTGCCAATCTCACCTAAGTGACTCTGGACAATTTTAATTAAAAACATGTCACAACATATAAAGGCATAAATAAAAACAAAGAAAAAACAGAGTTAAAAGATTAGGGTTACAGTATTAAAGTTAAAAAGCGAAAAAAGTGGAGAGAACACCTTCATGGCACCAATCATCCCCAGGGTTGCATAACAGTCTTTGACACCCCTCCATGCCAAATGGCAGAGCCAGGTCTTGACACTTTCTGATATAAATATTATCATCAATACATATTATAAATATGTGTTTATATCCATAGATATAAATACATATTAATCACTGTCTGTCTTTAATACCTGTGGGTATAAGGTGTTCCAAAGGGTGTGGGCAAGAGCAGACAAGGTTCTCTTCTTGGCTTCCACCAGGTTTTTTAATTTTTTAAAAAAATTTAAATTTTTAACTGACTGGATCTGCAACATATCCTGCCTGCCTGATCAGGGGGGATGGGACAATATAATCAGGAGAAGATGGTTCCTTGAGTAACCTGGTCCTATTCAATGAAGGGATTTAAAGGTGATAACCAACACCTTGAACTGGACCCCAAAGCAAATTGGCATACAATGAAACTTGTGTATCAGAGGTGCCAGGGGTGGGCTGATACCAGTTCACACCAGTTCAAGTGAACCAATTAATTTTATGGCCAGTTTGATGAACCAGCAAATCCCACTCCTGAAAGGCCCCTACCCTGTCCCTTCCCCACCCTTCCCCTCCCCGGAATCCTTGTGTGGCCCATTTTGGGTCACAAGTAAGTGCAGGGTCCATGCAGAGGCTCAGGAAGGGCAAAAAAAGGCATCCTGGAAGGCCAGAAAGAGGCCTCTGGAGCCCAAGGAGGCCATTTTTGCCTTCCCGGAGGCTGAAGGAAAGCCTCTGGAGCCTGGAAGGGTGAAAATGGCCCCCACAGCCTGTTTTCTCTCCGAGGCCAGGGTGGTGCAGGAGACTGACTAGGCCATGCCTACCATGGCCACGCCTACTCAGCAACCAGGCAGAGAACTGGTTGCTCATTTTTTTGAAGCCCACCCCAAGAGGTGCTAAATGTGAAACCTTATGGATGCTCAAGATCCATGGCTCATGCCACTACATTCCACCCCAGTTACAGCTTTCAGAATCTCTTCAATATTGCTCTGCAATAGTCTGTACAGGGGGTGATAGTGCTATGACTGAAAACTTTTCAAGGGCATAACAAGTTCACAAGATGAAGTTGAGCAAAGGCACTCCTAGTCACTTGTCTACCTGCTCCTTGGAGTTCTGGATCCAGAAGGACCCCCAAATTACAGGCAGTATTTGTTCCGTCCGGAAAAACGCAAGGTAGACCGGGTTCCAACAGTAAAAGTCTTTATTTCAACAGTTAAGTGAAAACGGANAAATGGAACGGTTTGGCTCTTGCCGCGGCAGCCTTTATATACGGCTTGCCTGCCGGCTTGTAGCCAATGACAGTTACTTGGTTTTGCCGCTTTTTGGCAGCTCTTTTTGGATTGGTACCTAGTGAACCAATCCCTATGTTGGCTTTTCTAGCCGATCAGAATCGAGGATTTGGAGTAGACTATTTTATACAGAACAATGCCCAAAAGGACATTTTTATTTATAATCAAAAAATTACCACCACCCATTCCAGATCACCTCCTCAGAAGAGGATCCTCAGAAGAGGATCACCTTCTGCTATATGTTACATGTGAATTCAGAGAGGCAGTCTAAATGTAGTAGATAAACAATAACCATCTGGTTATTCCTTTCATTTTGGTCTATTTATTTAGAATGTTCACTTTTGATAATCAATGAACAATTCAGTATTCAGGCTATAAAAGGAAATGGCTTCTTAATCTGAACTTTCTATATTTTCATATTATCTCACCAGACACCACTGATGGAAAATGATCCTTGTTGGCATCTGCTTGTGTTGGACAGGGGAACCTTTCAAAATTGTTTCTGAAAAGAAAAACAATCTCATTTTGAATGTGAGGTAATTGCCAAAGTTCAGATTATTTTAAAAACTAGCAAGAACTTTGTGATAGTACATACTGGGTGGAAAGATGGACAGTGGCTTTTACAAGCCTTTTTCTGGGGCTGGATGGTGTCAAAACTGGAATTGTTGGTCACTTGCCAATGCCTATTCTTCACAATAGGCCTGCTGCCAGTTTTGGCCTGCTGTAAGAGCTGCTGCTGCTTCTTGAGTTTCCTATCCATGTGCTATCTCTCACCAAGCAAACAAGCAGGCAGAGAAGATGGATGAGGAACTATAAAATGGTATGATCTGCCAAGATGGATTCTTCTGTGATTATTCACAAAGTTCCCTGATCTATGTCTTGAAATAGCCCACAGGTCAAAAATTGCATTAAAATGTATAATTTGGGAAAACTGTTTAAGGGGAAACAAATCTCTTGAGGAAAGTCTGTTTCACTCTTAATATATGCCAAATTAAAAAAAAAAAAAGAATTCTAGGTGACTTATTACATGAAAACAATAAACTTTTTGTTCTGTGTGTACTGAGTGACCAAAGAAGGGCGCAAACTGCAAACTGCACTGGGTGCCAGTTTGTGTCTGGATCAAATCCATCACCTATAAAGCCTTATGTGGCTTGGGGACAGGCTATCTATGGAACTGGCTTCATCCATCCCATCAGCCTATCTCACTTGTTCAGATAGGGAACGTATGCTACAGACTCCAAGAGTCAAATAATTTTGACTGGCAGGGTCTAGGAAGAGAGCCTTCTCAGCCCCTGTATTATAGAATAACTTTTCCCGAAAGGTGAGACTAGCCCCCACTCTCCTGGCCTTCTGTAAAGGGGTCAAATTTGGCACTGCTGCCTTGTGGGTGGGTGGGGGGGAGGCACAAAGGACTATGCAATTGTGGGGTTGACTGATGCCCGGAAAGCCCTCATCTGCCTTTTATTAACCAATGTTAAATGGCCATCTTGGTATTTTTTAATTTCTTTAAAAATTTATGTTATAATCTTATAATTTTAAAATGTTTAATTTAAATTCATTATAATATTCTCATGTTAACTGTTCTGTATGGAACTTGATAGGTTCCAAGTTCCTCTTTCTGATTGGCTGAAAAGGCCACTCATGGATTGGTTATTTAAGAACCAATCCAGGAAGCCCGTCAAATGGCGGGAACTGTCAAAAGAGTGTCATTGGCCACAAGCCGCAGGCAAGCTGCTATAAAAAGGGCTGTCGCGGCTTGGGCTTTTGTTCTGTATATGTTTAGCTTGCAAGTTTCATAAATAGTTGTTGTTTGGAACCTGGTCTCAACATTAACTTTATGTGCTGTTTTATATATTATATGTACACCACTCAGAGCTCCTCCTTAAGGGAGATAGGTGGTCTAGACATATGAAATATAAATAAAAAACAAATGGGAAAATGTGGTTAAACACTTAAAATTAAATAAACAAATAAAAAGGGCACGCAGAAACTTTTGGCATGGCTGGAAGTCATTTTAAAGTTTGAGAGGTGGCAAGGACAGTGAAAGAGGTGAGTATTTTCTTTGTCTTTAATTTTTAAAACTTATCTTTGAGCCTGTTTCAGGGTTTTCACTGCAGTTTTCTGCAGGATTTTTTTTATGTCTAACCTTGAAATAGCAAGAAAATGTTCTACTGATATTCACAATGATTAGCTCATCTAGTTTGGTATTTTTTGTAAGCTCCCAGAAAAGTTCTGGAGATTGCATATGGTCCTAAGGCTATTCATTTTTGTGCTGGCCTGATGCAAACCTCCCTTTTTCTCCATACCAGTTTGTCATGAATAGGTGTTTCTTCTTCTGTATAGCCATAAGGAAAAAGTAGCATCTGAGAATAGGCGTGGATGGTTATATATCCTTTGATAGAAGCAAGGTGTGCCCGAATAAAGGTTGTGACTGCCTTTGTTTCTGGCTCAGATTCAGCTGAGGAACCACAGTATACCAATTCACAAGGGTCATGCAATTCTTCCTCATAGTTGTCTGCTGCAAGGAAAAATATTAAGAGGAATTGCTGATATGAAAGCTATTTGTATTTCTTCCTAATACTGATGCACAGGATGGACATACAGAACATGTTCTTTACGTAAAAATTCCTACAGCTTTGAATTTGTGATAACAAGATAATGAAAGCCTTGAAATATTGGTGATTTATCAATCTACATAGTTTAAGAATCCTAGTCTTATAGGCATAGTTCTGATTCTTTGTTGAACAAATAACAGCTTTTTGAAAAAAGGATTAGCACATCCCAATTATTTAATATTTCTCATAATGTAGGGCTAGCAGAACAAATTGGAGATTGTCCCTGATTCTGCTATGCATCCTATGCATTAAGAGAAAACTAATTGACTTCCATGCATAAGTGATCTCAGAATCTATTACTTTTACCCCCAGAATGACTAAAATAGCTCCACCCCTTTTGTGTGTACTTGTGACATCATGAGCCATGATGGCGCAGTGATTAGAATGTAGTACTGCAAGCTACTTCCGCTCACTGCTGGCTGTCAGCAGTTCAACAGTTCAGTGATCACTGGCTTAAGGTTGACTCAGCCTTCCATCTGTCCAAGGCAGGTAAAATGAGGACCCAGATTGTTGGGGGAAATTTACTAACTCTGTAAACCTCTTAGAAAGGGCTGTAAAGCACTGTGAAGTGGTATATATATATATAAGTGCTATTGGTATCATGAAGCACATATAAAAGTGCCAGAGCTTCCGTTGCATCAACATGATACTGCTTTCATCATTTGTGTTTACCTTGACCACCTTGCAGAAGTTGTTCGTTCTTTCAGCTTATTCTGTGATTGTTATTTGCTTGTGGGATTTAAGGAAATCACACCATTCTCTTTTCTCACATATCTTACATTCTACTTACAGCCCCATGAAGCTTTGAAATTCCTGTTTAGGTCAGTGCCAATGCAATCACTGTTAGAGTTATTGGAACGGTTCTTTCTCCACATACGGTCCTGTAAGGTAAAAATGAAGTCCATTATTTCTGATGTTTATTCTTAATTCTGAAAGTATTATTCATTTACTTGCAAACTATGTACAAATAATATAAGTGGGTAGAAAGACTGTGGTGCTATATACCACTTCCAGACATGTTCTCTTTACATTATCTTATCAGTGGTATAACTTCCAAGTTACTTTTAATTTTTACCCCTAAGTAAAAATAATGCATATACATTAACTTTTGGAATTGCTTACCCACTACATTTATTACATTTTAAATCTGAGTTGTTGTTTGTCAGTGGTCTCAGTAAGTATAATCCTATTGTCTTGCTGTACTGACATCCAAGTAAGGATGACATTTGAGGAATTAAAAGATGTACTCATATGAGAGAAGACTAATACTCCTATATGTTGCTTATTAAACATTATAATTTCTGGTGGATTTCTTCCTTCTCTGTATGAGGAAGGGAGCTATAATCTGTAAAATATCAGATAACAATATACTCATTTGTTTTAATTTGCATGTTCCATTTTTTAAATCCTTGGAAGTAATTAACTGATATGAAGACTCATGAAGCCCTAACTTATGATTTTTGCTGTCTTTAGTCAACAAAAGGATAACATGAAGAAGCAGCTATGCTTTTAATATTAATTATGGTAGGGAAAAGAACACCAGTGAAGGACAGATAGACATATTTATGTGATGAATTTCATTTTTTGGTGTTAGAACACATATAACCTTTACAGATAGAGATTATATTCCAATACACTGGTCGTACGTTTGAAACTTTCTACTGTCCCCATAATTTATTTTAGCAAAAGAAATGGTGTTTTCTAGAAAGAAATAAACATGATTAATACTTTGGTCCATGTCCAGACATAACCATCTATGTTGAACACTGGGAGAACATAGAAATTTATGTTGTCTAAGAGTAGTGTCATGTCCTTGTCTATTCCATAAGTCGTGACAGCCTGTAACAGAAAAAGCACAAAACAATGTTCAATAAACTGAGAATATTGGAAACTTTGCAATACTTATCTTTTAAAGTAGATTTTCATGCTGTCTTCTTCATCTATCTATAGTAGCTTACACTAATGAAATCTATAATGTAAATTATAATTGTAAATTATAATTTACAATTATTTTACAATATTTTCATTGGTTGTGTTTTTCTGGCACCTACTGATGTTAGAATTAGTTATGGGCAAATTTATTTTCAGAGGAAAAGCAAAGATCATTCTTTCTTGAATGCTCTCTCCTGTTTCACCTTATATGGAAAACTTCCAGGAGGGCTTCAGAAGATTATTTAGGGTTGGAGAGACTGGCATGGAAGAATCTAAAGCAAGCATAGAGGAATCAGATCAAGAGATTATCATGCCCAATATTCTTTGTCAAACTGTGACCAGCCAGATGCCTACAGAGAACACATACACACAAATATGAGGGCTAAACCAGCAGATTTCTAATAGCTTGTACCCTTCAGTTCCTCTCAAATAGCTGCTTTCTAAAAAAGAAGGAAACAAAGAAGGCATATCCTGGAGTCAACACCCAGATAAGCAGAGAACAACACTAGATAAACAATCAAGCAGAAAACAATAACTTCATCAAACAATTATGAAGAACAAAACCACTTTCCTATCAAAACTGCCAGGCAAGTTACTGAGTGAGTGAGCAAAACTTACCTTTACTTATACTGATATTGTTATCTAGCTGAGTAATGAAATGGCTGTGAACAAATAATAAAGGGGGACCAAGGACTTTATAATTCAACTCAGCTACATATTAACTTCTCGTTGAATATGCACACATGCAAACTGATGCTGTAGTGCCTACTATCCTAACCCAATTATTTACTTAGGGTGAAAATATTCCTGAGTTCATGACAGTTTTGATCATGCATATTTTACTAACCTCTTTTACAAACCATTGGCAAAAGGCTGGTGAGATCCACTCTCGTGCATGAATACCACAATCCATAAATATAGCTTTCTTTTGGTAACTCTGTTTCCCAACCTGTTTGCAGGGAAAATTGAGTTTTTACAACTTTCTTATGTTTACTTTGCATAATAACTGATCTGTTTCTCGTGTTAGAATTAATTTGCATTTCCTTTGATTTGCTTACTTCTACCTTTATTGAAATTTTCAGTGAAAATTACTTATTTTAGGGAACCAGACATGTAAAATTGTATTCTGAGAAAGTTGTGTAATAAAATGTGTGTACATTTTGCGACATTTTAAAACAAAAGAGATGAACATTTGATGGAGTGATTTTTTAAAATGTATGACATTGAATGAACTAGATAGATTTAATCATACTTTCCATTGTATATTAGTTTATCTTGGTGTCAGTTTATGCAGTTAATCTGTTAATCTACTGTTAGATTAACAGTAGATTACAACTATCTGTTAATCTACTTTCTCATTATGCATTGGCTGTAGAAGTACACTTATTCATTAGATGCTTGAATTATACTGACACTTTTACCTTAAGGACATATATAGGCCGCTCCTCATAAGTCTTTCCAATCTCAATCCTGGAGATCAGTTTGGCATGTTTTTTGGCCATTCGTTTAGTCCATGCAGCGATCTAAGAGGATCACATAAAAATAGAATTAAGAGAATTTTAAAGGATTAGAATATGCTTTGTTATTTTAAATTATCTAAATAAAGATAATAGACAATCAGAATTGGAAGAGACCTTGTAGGTCATTTAGACCAACCCCCTGCCAAGCAGGAGACCCTACACCATTTCTGACAGATGACAGTCCAATCTCTTCTTGAAAGTCTCAAGTGATGGCACTCCCATAATTTCTGAGGGCAAGGTGTTCTATTAGTTAATTGTTCTCACTGTCAGAAAGTTTCTCCTGATTTCCAGGTTAAATCTCTCCTTGTTCAGTTTTCATCCATTATTCCTTGTCTGGCCTACAGGCACTTTAGAAAATATCTTGACTTCTTCCTTTGAGGGTGTGGCAGCCCCTCAAATATTGGAAGACTGCTATCATATCTCCCCTGGTCCTTCTCTTTACTAGCCAAGTAAAGACTAGCCAAGCCCAGTTCCTGCAACCGTTCTTGATAACCGTCTCCAGTCCCCTAATCAGCCTCATTGCTCTTCTCTGTACTTTTTCTAGAGTCTCAACATCTTTCTTGTAATGTGGTGAACAAAACTGGATGCAGTACTCTAGGTGTGGTCTTACTAATGCTTCATAGAGTGGTATTAGTACCATCCTTGACTAGTAATTTTTAAAAAAGTTTCTTTCAGTGCATAATACCTTTTCCCATTCATTATATCTTGTGTAGAAATACTTCTTACGGAAATGTTTCCCTCCATCCAACTGTTTCTCAATTTCATCTTGTAGATTGTGGAATAAGATTCTGTGATAGGAAGCATAATTATATTAAATATGTAGCCTTGCTTTCCCTGAAATCTTTTTGTTTTTGTTTAGGATTTCTTTGGCCCAGGTCTTCCTACAGGCTCACATAGCTACATTAAAAAGTATTCCTTCTTTCTCTCTTTTTCACTTTGTTAAAACTTGCATTATAAACAAGTGGACTACCTCCCCAGTGGTGTGATTCAAAAAATTTTATTACAAGTTCTGTGGCTGTGGCTTGGTGGGCATGGCAGGGGAAGGATATTGTAAAATCTCCATTTCCACACCACTCCAGGGGAAGACTGCTGCAAAATCCCATTTCCTCCGCATCCCACTAACCTGCTTTCCAGCTCCATTCTCATGTGCAGGGCAACAAAAGAAGATCCAACTGATCAGCTGGGACTTGGGAGGCAGAGAATAGATGGGGCAGAGCCAGTCAGACATGGTATTTGACGGTTCTCCAAACTGCTCAAAATTTCCGCTATCTTACCAGAACTGGTGAGAACCTGCTGAATACCACCTCTGTGTTTGGCTTACATTAATCTGTAAATGTATAGGAATAATGATAGGGAAATTTAAAAAAGTAGATTTAATATCCACAATTAAATGACCAAAGCCTCACTCCCTTTTAAAAAAGGGACAAGACTTTGATGATACAGTTATGGTTGCCATCTTGATGTATCTGAGGACAGGATTGATCCAGTGACTGGCAAGGGCTGCATTGTATCTTACCCCTAAGTGAAGCAACCACCAAGCCACTCCCTTCCAGAGGTGATATTCAGCAGATTCTGACCAGTTCTGGAGAACCGGTAGTGGAAATTTTGAGTAATTCTTAGAATGCCATCTCTGACTGGCCCCGCCCCATCTATTCTTTGTCTCCCAAGTCCCAACTTATTGGCTGGGTCTTCTTTTGTTGCCCTGCACAGGGGAATGGAGCTGGACACCAGGTTAGTGAGGTGTGGAGGGAATGGGATTTTGCAGTAATCTTCCCCCAGGAGTGGGGTGTGAATGGAGATTTTACAATATACTTCCCCTGCCATGCCCACCAAGCCATGCCAAGCCAACACCCATAGAACCAGTAGTAATTTTTTTTGAATCCCACCACTGCTCCCTAACCCTAACCCTCCCCTATGATGTTGTTCTGACCAAGCCTTCCGAGACCATAATGAAGCACATGTTTAGTTAAAACAACTCTTGTTTTATTTCAATTATGCTCCCAGCCTGTAATGATTCCCTTGAGATAAGCACTCACCTTTCTTTCTTTTGAATTGCTGCCAATAACAGAAGTGCCAAATTAACTATAAAAAACCAACCGAAGTACACAGTCCACACAGAACTTCAAGGATTAATCCAAACAGAACGAATGACTTTGCTTCCTCCAAAGGTTTCTTCACCTTTGCTTGTCCTTTATACTTTATGGGAGGGGCAATCACCTCCCAGCTTTACTCCCAACTTGCCCCTTTTGTCTCAGATGCTCTTGCCTTCTAGCAGCTCTGCGCTCATGCGTACTGGGAACAGGCTCCCCTGGTTCCTCTGCCTTGCTGCTGCCAGACTCCAGAGGCTCCAGTCAGCATACCACTCCCAGATGGTCCTGGCCCCATCTCTGCAGGACCCTTATCTGAGTCCTCTCAGACCCCCGGACTGGTCCCCAGTCTTCCCCACTGTCTGATTCTGCTGCAGTCTGCACAGGCTGCTGGTGAATCACAACAGATGTCACATAGTTCCTGGGCAGTTGCTTTATAACACTACTTCCAAGCGCTAGGTCACTTTTTACTTGGATATAAATATTCATATTTCAAGATTAATAGTTTATTTTTTCTCAAATTGAGCCTGTTCTGTATTTAGGCAGCCCATTTGAAAATCCATTTTTGCATGCCTGTGCAATTTATAAATTTCAAGGCTGCTATCAATGAAGCACTGATGAGATTTCAGGATGTAGACAGACCAATCAGTAGTCTTGGAATTTGATCAAAATGGTTCAATCAAGGGAGGAACCAATGAGGAATCAAATTTCTTGGGCTCACAAGACATGGACCAAACAGATCAGCTTTCAGAGTTTATGTAAGAGCCCATTCAGCTCAGTTGAGTTTCCTGTATGCTGCTGAGAAGTACGCCACAAGGCAGCCCAATCTGTCTCTGAAGATACCATCTACAGTTGCTAGCAAAACATCAGAGCAAAAGAAAATTACCAGAGGCATTCAGACCCAAAGATCACTGCTTTAATATATACATTCTTTAAATAAATAAATGATGGATGGATCATAAAAAATTTCATGTATTAGCAGAATATGTGAATTCTGGTGAACGGATTATTTTATATGTACAAAAGGAAATAAAACATTTGATTTAAAATAATGGTGAACCTTTCTGAAATAGGTTTTTAAACTGAGAATGGTGGGGAAGTTGTCAACCATGGGCAATCAGATTAATAACTGCATCAGAAATACAACATCATGTTTCTCTACGCAGCTTTTAATACTTTCCCTCTGTTTAAGACAGGAAGTAGAGTAGTTTGATAAAGGCAGAAATGAATAACTGATCTTGTGATACCCAGAAAGCACACATACACAGTCATGATGACATAAATTAGTTATTTCTATTATAAACGTATTGTTCAGTTTTGCAAAATAACTGAAAAATGAAAGCCTGCTTAAGTATTATTTATTGTTTGCTAACTTCTTATTTTTTTGTTTTGTATTGGATTGCCCTCATTAAGTAGAAATGATATTTAAATGAAATTAGTGGAGGAACTCCCACTGCTTCTAATGTCTCTGGATTTTAAAATCAATAGTTGTTGCAATACTATATCACAAGATACAGTCAGGAAGTTGAATTGATATATTATTGAAGGAGCAGTAGTAAGAGAAGAGGAATATGGTTGTTCAAAAAAAAAGCATGTCAAATGTTATGTTTATACAGGGAAAAGATTAAGAATCAAGCAGAAAGATTGAATAGAAACAGAATTTTGCATTGATTACCTTTTATTCAAGAATAAGCAGCACTGATGTAAAGGGACTTACACCATACATAAGTATATACATAATATTGTAGATGTAGATTTAGCACAATATACTATTTTAAAACTGGATTGAACCAAGATAATCAATCCCGTTTACCTCATATCTTTTTTTTTGTTCATAAATTTTGAAGTTTGAGAGGAATGTTAAGGGTAAAATGGATGTTTTAAGCTTGGAAGAGATTCAAGGCATCTGTTCTTCCCCTTGAAAAGCTCCTGAAACTTATTCAAAAATGGCTTTTTGGCCCCATTTACTTTTAAAGTGTGGCCCTTGATATGCTGCATACTCTGCATTAAAGAGTACTGGTAGTTCTTTTAGATTGATTTAAATTGTATTTAATTAATTGACATATATTTACTCTTCATCTCTGTCTCCTTTCTTCTGTCTGTCTCAAAAGAAATCCTATTTGGATTTTGTTGATTAAATTGCTGATAATTTATTTATAGTATATATTCTCATGAATCTGAGTTGTGAACCACATACCTGTATTGGATTTGATTTTGCTCCAGGATCTTTTGAACAAAGTTTGTCTGGTCTGAACTGACTCTGAAATCCACTTCTTTTCCAGTAAGAACATGTTGAACAGAATGAGGATGCCAAAAGTCAAACTAGGTGAAAAAAAAAGTATGGCAAGTTTATTTTTAAGAATGTGAACAGAAAAGAGGAATCATGTAGCAAAAAAAAATATTTTTATCAGTTAGAGAGAAATACTGGTAATTTTCTTTTGCTCTGATGTTTTGCTAGCAACTGTAGATGGTATCTTCAGAGACAGATTGGGCTGCCTTGTGGCGTACTTCTCAGCAGCATACAGGAAACTCAACTGAGCTGAATGGGCTCTTACATAAACTCTGAAAGCTGATCTGTTTGGTCCATGTCTTGTGAGCCCAAGAAATTTGATTCCTCATTGGTTCCTCCCTTGATTGAACCATTTTGATCAAATTCCAAGACTACTGATTGGTCTGTCTACATCCTGAAATCTCATCAGTGCTTCATTGATAGCAGCCTTGAAATTTATAAATTGCACAGGCATGCAAAAATGGATTTTCAAATGGGCTGCCTAAATACAGAACAGGCTCAATTTGAGAAAAAATAAACTATTATTCTTGAAATATTTATTGTGGTCCAAGATAGAAGAAACTTTTATGGGAGCCAGAATGGGATATTGTTTTCTAACAACTGGCCCTATACAGGTTAGTTGAGTCTAACTTCAGCATTAATGAAACAGAATTTTCCATTTTCCTCAACCAGTAGGTAGAACTTTAAAACTTTACTACCATAGCCCACATCATTGGCTTCTCAATATAGACATTTTATTATACCTAATAGAGTCATCCTGTTTTATTTTCTGTGCAAATAAATTCATTATCTCTGTGACTTCCTATGTATGTGTAGCAGAGCGAAAGTATCTGTACTCTCAGTTCATGACTACTAGTTCAGAGACCGTTTGAAGCTATGATGGCTTGAATGAATGAATAGACTGGTTCTCAGAGTAACAATTAACATTGTAACTGAGGACTATTCATCAGAAAAACTTTGGGAGAAAAGAATGTTCATTGATAATATGAGGTCATTGAATAACCAGTATGAAGCTACAAAATGGTTGCATTAAGGGAATGCTTTCATGTACTGTTTTCTACTTTATAGATTTTAGCATATCTTCTAAAGATATGTCTTTAGAATAAAATGTCTTTTTATTCAATATTTTTTGCCTTTGGACATGTCCATCACATGTGATAATACGAATTTGATATCTGATTAATTTCCAACATTTGGTGGACATGTTTTCAAACATCTTTGCCAGTCTTGCTGATGGTAAGTGCCATCTGTAAATTATTTTATATAGATTTTCATTATAGGCATTTGACATTGCTAATTTATAATTTCTGTTCCACAATTTCAGCCATTTATCTAACTCTGTAGAATATCCAAAATACATAAGTGGTTAGAAAAAATGATAAAGCAACATATTGCTTTAAAACTGGAAATATTTTTGTTGGGTATTTTACCAGAACAGTATAATAAAGGGAATACATATCTAATTTTACATACATTAACAATGGTGAGAATTGCTTTTGCACAACAGTGGAAAAATGAAGAGATCCCTACAGATAAAAGTGTTATTAAAAAAACATTAGAATGCGCAGAGATGGACAGTTTAACACTCAAAATAAAAGAGAAGGAAGAAACATAATACTTTTTAACATCGGACTAGTTTTACCAATGGTTAACTGGCAGGAACAGATGTTAGAAACTAAAGAGTTTAAGAGAATGATTAATTATACAGTGAAAGTTTACTAGTATGGATAAGCTAATATTACTATTACTATGTGATTATTATTAATGATATGTATATTATTATTATCACTATTGCTATCTTTTTGTGTATAGAGATACAAGAATGCAATAAAAAAGCTGGAACACACTTCCTCACTAGTCCAAGATATGACAAGCCACAGGTCATAGCATCAACTTCAATGGCACAAAAACCCTAGCTACTAAAGAAAACCCCAGCCACAGAATCATCAGAGAAGCCATAGAGATTGATAAAAGACCTAATAGTATGAATAGAAGAGATGACTCCATCAGACTATCAATGATCTGGAAGTCTGCACTCACAAATGAAAAAATCTCTATACCACAATCCAGGCAAGCACCTGGACACAAACAGAGCCCCCATACCTCCTCCCCAAACATGCCCCAGCCAGCTACCCAAATAAAACCTAGCTTCCTAATAAATAATTATCAGCCCTTCACAAGAAACCAAGCTGCACTAAGAAACCCCAATGCACAAACACAATGTTGCCAAACAATCAAGAACACAGCAACTCGTAGACCAAAAAAAACCAGACCAAGACTCCCAGCCAATCAGGATGAGGAAAAAACCATTCAAATAAAGCAGAAAGCCAGCACCAAATTCAAACAAAAAATGGCTGCCAAGCTGACACACAAGATAAAAAGAACCCAATAAACAAGCCTGAGGATGACAGATGAAGATTCTGGCTGAAGCGCTGCTATAATAAAGCACAAAGATTAAGACTGGGAAATACCAAAGAAACTAAATTTTATACATATGTATTCAGCTTTGTTCGGGTATTATCCCACGTCATTGTAGTGCTTTTAAGTTGTAGCAACGTTTTAGCAGAATCTCATCTGCCATCATCAGGTTTCTGGGTGGGTTAATACCGACGGAAGCTGAACAGCACACACATGTAAGTACCGCGAAAACTTAAAACACACACACACACACACACATATGTACATACATATATATATATATTTGTTTTTTTAAGTTTTCGTGGGTACTTACATGTGGTGCTGTTCAGCTTTGTTCGGGTATTATCCCATGTCATTGTAGTGCTTTAAAGTTGTAGCAACGTTTCAGCAGAATCTCATCTGCCATCATCAGGCTTCTGGGTGGGATAATACCCGAAGGAAGCTGAACAGCACACACTTACGTACCCATGAAAACTTAAAACACACACAACACATATGTATATACATATTATATATATTTGTTTTTAAGTTTTCGTGGGTACTTACATGTGTGCTGTTCAGCTTTGTTCGGGTATTATCCCACGTCATTGTAGTGCTTTTAAAGTTGTAGCAACGTTTCAGCAGATCTCATATGCCATCATCAGGCTTCTGGGTGGGATACATCTGAAGGAAGCTGACAAGCACACACTTACGTACCGTGAAAAATTAAAACACACACACCACACACACACACACACACACATATATATATATATTTGTTTTTTTAAGTTTTCACGGGTACTTACATGTGTGCTGTTCAGCTTCCTTCGGGTATTATCCCAAGTCATTGTAGTGCTTTTAAAGTTGTAGCAACGTTCAGCAGAATCTCATATGCCATCATCAGGCTTCTGTATTGAGTTCGTATGTGGGTCAGGCTCAATACGAACTCAATACAGAAGCCTGATGATGGCAGATGAGATTCTGCTGAAACGTTGCTACAACTTTAAAAGCACTACAATGACGTGGGATAATACCCGAAGGAAGCTGAACTGCATACATGTAAGTACCCGTGAAAACTTAAAAAACAAATATATATGTACATATATATTTATTATATATATAATTATATAATATATATTATATAATATATATATATATATATGTAATAAAATGTCATATAATCACCAATATTTGAATGTTTACCCCTCACAACATATCATTATTAATCTTCAAATATTATATATATATATTTTACAGTATATTTATTGTTGATATGCAATGTTACTTCATATGTGACACTCTTATCACATCAAAACAATTAAAAATGCCAAAAAGTTTCCTTCTGTTTATGTTCTAAGGCATAGTTTTACTGCAAGAGTTTATATTTAAAAAATCATGAATATTTGGATAGTAGTTTAAGCTAAAATATATCTGCACATACAATATGTATAGAGATTGTATAAGCTAAACTACAGAAATGACTTCTCTTAATTTGCAGCTTTCACTATGCATTGAAAATGTATTTACATAATTGAAGTGTTTTTTAATTTGCAAAAGCTATGTAGAATCACGTGAAAAAAGATATGGTGCGTATGGCTAAAGAGACTCCTCACCTGTACTGTAGAGGCCAGGTCCTTCAAGACATTTAGTTGATTTTCATTCTCAAGTTTCACTCGAAATACTTTGTCACTTCAATAAAAATAAAGCATAATTTAAAAAACATTACCATCAAATTAAGTTACATTTTGTTCTATTTTCTTCCTCTCTTCATTTGAAATATAGTTGTAAATCATTCCATCAGGCTTACATTGCTATTCCAAATTGCATCTAATAGTTGCCTACATGCCTACATATTGTAATGAAGCTAGTAAAACCAATAACTTTGCTTTCAGGAAATAACCAGAATGAGAAACATCTACCTGTCAAAGGAATGTGTGAGAAAACCCCCCAGAGATATAAAAAGGAACCCTAGAAAGGTAAGAATGAACCTCATGATTCCACTTTGTCTATAAAGCTAAATTCTTACTTCTTTAATATGCCTTTATATGCACCCAGAAGCAATCAGGTGACTTCCTCTAAAGCTTTCATTGGATACTATATTATGGCTTTTGAATTTGCCAGTTAATACACTTTTAGTCTTCCACTCATTATTACGAAATCTGAGCAATAAAAGTAACAAGAAAAACTAAAACTCAATCAGATAAAAAATATCATTAAGTGTCAAGTTGTATGGTGGGAGATAAACAGCTCTGCAGGATACCTCTGCACATATTAGCTCAGAAAAGTGTAAGATAGAGATGAACAACATTTACACCATTTAAAAGAGACCACCAAAAAGCTAAAAAGAAAAGAAAAAAAGCAAAATACCTTCTCTCCTGCAATCAACACCCAGATAAGAAAGGATTAACATCAGCATTAGTATCAGACCAGCAATCAAGCAGTAAACAATACTCCAATCAAGGAACTACCAACTCAGACAGTCAAACAGTAAACAACAATCTTATCAAAAACTACAGGAAGAAAACAACACTCCTCCCAATACTGATAGAGAGCATAAAAGACTCTACAGATAGGTGTGCCCAGAATGAATTTTGTAATGCTTTTGTGTTTTTACCTTTGTAAGCTGCTCAGAATCACATATGTGAGATGGACAGCAATAGAAATTTGCTAAATCTTATATACAGTATATAAAAGCCAAGTACCACTCACTCATCACAAAATCTCCAGAACCATAAAGCCTACAAACTTGAAATTTGGCATGCATGTTCCTCTTGGCTTCTAAGTGCTCACTAAGAAAGGATTTTTCAAAATCACCACCAGATCATTAGTATTTCTTATACCGTAATTAACATACTAAGGAGTTCTATGCTAAGGATTTCTAACCCTCTCCCCATCTGAAAAGTACTTTGTTGCAACTGCCAGTCCCTCACATTCCATTACCTAAGTTCAAACTGGTAGATGTTCCACTCCTTCACTCAGGAGTGGTCTGGGGCTCCTTACAGTACTAAATGTTGGTATCTCACCAAAATGTCTATGTCTTCAATCTATGGAACTCCTTCCAAAATCAAGGTGGAGCGATATTCCCTTATGTGTTTCAATCTCCGACACCACTGAGCCAACAGATTGTGAACTGGATTTCTCCTGCATAGCCTGATCACTGCCAGTTGCCTCACATTCCATTAACTCAGTTCAAACTGGCAGACTCCTTCACTAAGAAGCGGTCTGGGATCCTTACAGTATTAAACATTGTTACCTCACCAAAATGTTTACACCTTCCACCTATGAAACTGCTTCCGGATATTAACATGCTCTGATACTCCCCATCCCCACCTGAAAATAACTCTGTTCCAACTGCCAGTTGCCTCACATTTTGTTAACCTCAGTTCAAACTGCAGACATCCCACTCCTTCACTCAGGAAATGTCTGGGGCTCTTTACAGCAGGGGTCTCCAACCTTGGCCACTTTAAGACTTGTGGACTTCAACTTCCAGAATTCCTCAGCCAGCCTTCCTGGCTGAGGAATTCTGGGAGTTGAAGTCCACAAGTCTTAAAATAGCCAAGGTTGGAGACCCCTGCTTTACAGTATTAAACATTGGTACCTCACCAAAATGTCTATGTTTTTAACCTATGGAACTGCTTCTGATCTCAAGGCGACAGGAGAGATATTCCTTTATGAGTTTCAATCAACCACTACCACTCAGTCAATGGATTGTGGACCAAATTTCTGCTGCATAGTGTCCTAGCCTCAATTCATTTCTTATATTGATGTTCGACGAATCTGTTCCTTCTACTGTAACACCACACAGGGAAAAAACACAGGAGAAGATTTACAAATGTGATTAGGAATACAGAAGTAAGGGAAACTGCAAAAAAGTATCACCCATGTTATCCCAAAGTCAATAGAAAGGCTGTAATAAAGTATGCATCTAATAACTCTTATGTTAATCAGGCAGCTACAGCTAAATACAATAAAAAGACATCACAAATCAGATCAATGCCTTGTACTAATAAGTATTAGTCTGGTTTTAAATTTGAACCTCAGACTGATTACTCCAGGGAAAAGGTGGTTGATCTTGGATCTTAGTTACCTGTGCCTGGTGCCATGCCCTAAAGTGGCAGGATGAGACTCCTGACTCCTGGGATGTGCTGCAGTGGCAGTAAAGTCCAGCTCCTTCCCCATGTGCCCTATCCTGAACCCTTACACAGTCTTCTCACCCACCAGCATCCAGTGGCAGAATTCTTTCTTTCTGTTGCCCAGAAGGACATTGAATGCTTTCAAATAACATCTTTTGGAGCCCGCGAGGTGAATGAGGGAAATTTTATGCCAACATTCAAAGTCCAGCGGCAAGTCTACTACAGGAGGGGGGTATCATGGTGGGACCTCAGCAGCAGTCTTCATTTCTCCAGATATACTTTGTTGGTGATGATGACAATGAGAAGGACATCCGCTATGGAATCTACCCGGGCATTAATCCAGAATTGGTGAGCCAATTGCAGAAGTTGCTGAGTGAATGCAGCAAATATATTATAGATTTAATTGACACAAGCTTTAAATGTCAATTTATCAAGCCCGGTCATAACTACTCATTAATTTTCAAACTTTATCAAAGCCAATCACATAGTTTCGTAGCGAAACACGGGTATCCAGCTAATAAACAAATAAAATTTCAGTTTACTTTAGCTCCATTTGCTGGCTACTTTATCCTAATGTGTGCTCCCATCCTAACAAATGCTTCCTTTGACTGAAGGTAAGCCAACTCTTTGTGAGTGCATGGAGACAATTTGAATTAATCCTGGAACTTCATACCAGAAATGTCCCGATCTGGATTTCTGTGGATCTAATTTGGTTCAATTTGAGGCCAGAGTTTTGAATGAGATTTGGAGAAACAGAGTGTATATATGGCAATTTTGTTGTTTATGGGGAAAATAGGAGGATAAAGAAATTTTAGGTATGTCTTGATATTAGGAGGATAAAGAAATGTTAGGTATGTCTTGAGTTATTTATACAAATAATAAAAATGAACATAACCAATTAATGAATAAAATGGTAATTCAGAACACCAGCTGCTTTTAAACTAAAGCATATACCTACAACATTAAGTAGGTGTTGATTGATGTCATAATATGTGGATTCATATTGGATAATTTTGGAGAAATTCTACTATCCATGTGCTTTACATGATTTGCTTTCCCTTTTTCACATGTACAGTTGAGAAATATGTGGGAGAGACCATCAGTATCCCACTGTGTTTTTAAAAGGGCTGTTGATCCTTATGTAATACTTCAAATAAATCTCTATTTATCTGAACAGAGAGATTTGAAGACCTTCAGCAGTTATGCTTCACATTCTTCTTGACTGTTTCTTTTTTTCTTTCTTGTCTGCCTGTTGCATTCTTGATGTCTTCATGAATTCTCTGATTCTTTCCTCACAAATTTGGTTTAACCAGTTGAATCACTGAGGAACACAAACTTTCCTCTTATTAATTTTAGCATACCAGAATTATTTGGAGTATCACCTTTGCTGACTGCCTAATATTTTGACTCAAAGTGTTCTATATATCTTGTCTTTTAAATTTTATTTTATTATACTGTCTTTTGGTTGAGTTTCATATCTCAAGAACATCTGAAATTTATCAGCCTAGAAACAGGAAGAAATGGCCAACTATTATTCTGTCTACTTCTAGATAGAACTGTGTCAGTTGCATACGAATCTGATTAGGGTCAACACAGAAGTCTGTTGTAATCTAGATAAACTCTTGTACAAATAGGACTTTCCAAAGCTTTTTTTTCCTCTCCTGCAAAACCCTTTTGATTAGCCTTTATGACATAGGCAATTTTGGGAATTGAACTCTATCATGTGATAGGTGTGCTGGCTGAGAAGGACTCCTTTGTGCCGTGCCCTGCCGTGCCATGCCATGCCATGCCATTCTTGAGTGTGCTCCTCCTCTCTGTAGATACAGGAAATTATGCCAAAATGAAGATGTAAGAAGGCCATTCCAGAACACAATCCCATTTACTATATTTATACTGCTAGTTAAATCAACCTTAACCTAAATCTGCCCCTACATTCACCTACTCATTCACCTATGTGAACTCTAACTTCCTCAGAATAATAATTATTATTTAAACAATAGCATATTAAAGAGGCTGGCAGATATACAGTTTTTGAAGAACCCAGAACAAACAAAAGGCTAAAACATATGAAGAACAGTTGCAGAAATTAGGTATGTCTAGTAGTGCAAAGAATGCCTAGGGAAGCAATATATCTGAAGGACCAATATCTGAAGGACTCCTACAAAGACAAGGGGTATATATGTCAAACTATTTTCCAAAGCACCAGAAGCCAAGACAAGAAATAATGGATGGAAACTAACCAAGGAGAGAAGCAACCCAGGACTAATGAGAAATGTCCTAACAATGAGAGCAATAAATCAATGGAATAGCTTCACTTCAGAACTTATGGATGCTCCATCACTGGAAATTTTCAAAGAGACTGGACAGCGATTTGTCTGGAATGGTTTTCTGTTTAAGCTGAGGGTTCAGCTAGAAAACCTCCATGGTCCTTTCCAACTCTATTATTCTATGTTCTATGTTATGGTGACAAAGAAAATTCAGAAAATGTACAAAAGAAATTGTGCATTATATTTTATTTATTCAGCTTGGAAAGCTTTTTTAGTACTAATAATTAAGGATATATTCAGCAATATATTTAACACCAATCATAGTTTCTTCACAAGTTGGCTTTATCTGAGATTCAGGAAGAGCAAAACCATATCGGCCTTTGTCACGAAGTTCAAAGGTGAAGGAATATTGTATACCCTGGTCATAAGCCCAATCATCTGAGCCACCAGCAGCAGGATCTGTAAATGGGAAAGAATACATATGCTAAAAGAAAGAGGACAAGTTAATAGAACTGATTTTCATACATTTAATGTATGATATCAATGACTAGGCATCCTCTTGGATCTTCAGTACCCATAATTTTCAGAACATATGTCTATCTAGACACCTACTATTCACCTGAAGAGCAAGTCTGTTTTTCTTCCTAAATCATTATACAGTGTATGAGACACATGAATGATTATATTTTCCACATTAATAGATAACTTCACCATACTTGATTCCTTTGTTTTTTAATCAATCATGAAAGTTCATAAATTTAAAGTTAATGAACTAAATCAGTATAGTTCTACTTGCTTACATATCATAGCCGATGCATTATATTATGAAAAATAGGATAAATCTTTTTTATAACACTTCTGCAAATCACATATACTGTACTCAAGAGGCCTGATGATTGAAAAATAGGAGAATCCCTGTGTGTATACACTCTCTGTAATGGTCTAATTACAGGTTTTTATGAACAATAACCTAATCATTACCATAGTTGCATTGCTGTTAGAATAATACTTACAAATTGTTGCAGCTCCTGGACCATACGTATATTCGGTACCATACAGTGTTGCTAATTCTCGAATGGCTCCTTTAGCAATAGAATTCTTTAGAGAAAAAATTAATTGTGGTAGACTGAAGAAGAACAAGGGAAGAAGACTTATATTTTGGGAACTAGGTATCATATTTTTATTACTGTACTCAGCCCTTAATTCAAAGTTTCAGAGAGAATGTCTGAAATTAAAGTTCCTGCTTTTATGAAAGTTTTTGTATGTACAAATATTTCTTCTCACAGATGTTTGTATTACACCAAGGAAAGAAGAGAGGGACATGATGCCATATATGACAGTTCCCTATCTCCTCAAGCTTCTCTTTAAAATAATGCTTATTTCTGATAATGTCTGTATATGCATTTGTCCTGGACATGAAGATGTTCAAGGACATAATGCTGACAGGAACATTTATACGGGTCCATTCCTATTAAATCCAGAAATACACTCTTGCTACGATGCTTATATTCCTTGATATTTTTTTAGAAGCTGCCTCTTCACCTTATATTTAATGGATCTGGAACAATTACAGTTCACAATATTTGGTTGCTTATATGATTAGATTTGCTTCAGTAAACTATGGGTTGAATCTAGTCAAGGAGTTAATTTAGATATGTCGTGGTGTTTGAGCTAAAATGATAAGATTGGAAAGTAGCACTGTGAAAGAATGTAAGCAGACGGTCCCGGGTTCAATTTCTGGCTTTTTAGCCAGAGAACAGCTAGAAAGGCTCTTGCCTAAAATCCTGGTGTCTGTTAATACTGGGTAGGTCAAGTAAATATCTGACACAAATGAAACATTTTATCTTGACTATAGAAGAATGCACTGCCTAGATCCAACAGTGGTACCTATTATTTATTTATTTCCTTTAAAGGTGTAATTTCTTTGAAGTCAACATGACTACATGGATATGCCCATGCAGTTTCCTTGGTAACAATATAGAGATGCTTAGCCAAGTCTTTCTTTACCCTAAAATTATATGAATTAGTTCAGTACTTTGACTCTAACCTGCCAAGGTTTTCATTTGGCTCTTGATCGAAGACTTAGAACCGATTTTCTATTTGGGGCTGATTTCAGAATATTTCCCCATCCTCAAAAATCTAATAGGTGTGGTAGAATGAAAATAGAATATCTGGGCACCATTTTAAAATGAGAACCAGTGAATCAAACCTGTTATTTTCTAATACAGGGGTTTCCAACCTTGGCAACTTTATGCCTGGAGGACTTTACCTCCCAGAATTCCCCAGCTAGCAAAGCTGAAGTCCACCAGGCTTAAAGTTGCCAAGGTTGGAGACCCCTGGTCTAATATACAGATAGTCCTCAACTTACAACAGTTTGTTTAGTGACTGTTCAAAGTTACAACAGCACTGAAAAAAGTTATTTACAACCATTGCAGCATCCTCATGGTCATGTGATCAAAATTCAGGGGCTTAGCAACTGGTAAGGCAACTAGTCATATTTATTATACTTGCAGTATCCAGAGTCACGTGGTCTTCTTTGGTGATGGTCTGACAAGAAACGTCAGTGAGGAATCCTGATCCACTTAACAACTGGGTTACTAACTTAACAATTGCAATGATTCACTTAACAGAAGTTGCAAGAAAAGTCATAAAATGGGGCAAAACTCAGTTTACAAATGTCTAACTTAGCAACATAAGTTTTGGGCTCAATAGTGGTAGTAAGTTGAGGACTACCAGTAATATGGTTCATCATTCAATTGAGAGCGTCCAAAGATATATTGCAAAAAGCATGGATTTTTGTTAGTTACTTCTTTTCTAAAGCAGCTGGCGCTTGATGGAATTTAGATTATGCAAGTTATTCTCATCTGTAATAAACAAGGATCATAGAAAGGGATATGATAATTAGTCAAGACAACTTTACTCAGTTTTTAATTCTTCCAGTTCATTCCATTCTTTTTTGCATCAACTTCCTAAAAGAACTGTAACCAAAATTTGTACTCAGTTTTATCTACAATTTTCTTTATTCTTTTCATCTTTGCAAATGCTGTCCCCAATTTAATTTCTCTGAAATTTTATGGGGTTTTATTTTTTGTGAGCGTGTATGCTCATTTTGTGCTAACATATGCTTTTCTGACTCATACTCCATTGCAATTTACTTGACAGAACTAAGAAAATATTAACTGAATCACCAGTAGGTTTGGGAAGGAAAAACTGCATCAGATTATATTATACCATGGAACCAAATAAATAGTTTATGGGAAGTAAAACTGGTTGCGGACATAGGCATTCATGAGGGAAATAAGAAAATGTACATTAATATGTGACACAGACTCTTTCATTATACTTGTGTGCAGTGTCACACATTTTATCATTTTGGCATCAACATTGTTAAGGATGGATGTCTATGTTTCTGGATTCCACTATTTTAAAATGTTTAATTAAGAAATTATTATTTTTTTCTTTCAAAATACATATTCTCAGCATTGCAGATCTTTTCAGAGCAGCTGAAGAACTGGATTTTTCTTGTTTCCTGAACTTGATCTGAATGCATTCATTGGGAACCCTGCAAAACTATAGTAAGTGAATCCAAATTGTATATTTACAGGTTTTATTCAGGCCTTTAGAAAAGCTCATGGAAGGTATAAATAGGGAGAGAAGATGGAGACTTCATTTACCCATCACTCCATTTCCATCCATTCAACAAACATTTGAAAATATATCTTTTAAAAATATAAAAGCATGAAGCCAAGTTCTAAAAGATTAGTATAGAAGGGGATGTTTTTAAAGAGACAGCTGACTGTGGTTGGAACACTTATTTTATCAGACATATGCCAGTTTTCTTTATCATATTTCATGTCAGAATAGAAATGAAATAAGATAACATTCTGATAAAATTCGCTTTTAAAGAGTTATGGTCATTTTAGTTTAATAGTGTATTCAAAAAGGAGCTAACTGGGTCTTATCAATACATACTGGTAATAATTTTGAACATAAGTTGAATTCACAGTCTCCTTTCTAATGTATATATCATTAGAAATACATTTTAATTTGTTCAGGAACTGTACTACTCTGCACACTTCTTTACAAATATGTTCAAATGACTTTCTTCTGAATAAAGTATACATGTCTCTCCAACAATTTGATCCAGCCAGCTACAAACTCAGTTAAATCTTTTTATCCCTGGTTCTGATAGCATACAAATCATGCTATCTAGGTCAAAACTCGCCACTTGGGAAGAAGCGAGAAGGACTCCCTTTATCTAGAGAAGCCTTGTGATCATTAGTCCCTTCCCCATTGGCTAGCAATGGATATGGCTTGGTCTCTGCAGGCAATATGAACTATATTCTTTGATTTGATACTTTGGTAGAGATGGACACATTTGATTTTTCAGACATTATTTCTCTCCAGATTTTTCTTTGTGGATGAGGTATAAAATATGTCAGATGATTGGATTTAGGTACATCTACAATGCAGTTGAGTGGAAATGTATTTCCTGGGCAAAGCTAGATTATGGGTATCTATAGGAGGACAAATGATGAAGAATGCTTGATGATATCGTCACACAAAAGTTGCATCTTATGTACTTGTAAAAGTACCATTTGTGCAATGAAGACACTGTATATATGCCATAATTTTGGTATCATAGCAATTCGCAACTGGACAGTGTCTATTTTGTATCTTTAATCCTACAGGGTATGAATTAATAGTTTAGTTGGTCCCTTTGTTACCATAACAGGCTAAGCTTAATTGATCTGGTTAAGAATGTTAGGGAAACAAAATCACCATACATATTTCCCCTTTTCCATACTTAAATGAGATTACTAAAATGACACAATACAAATTCTATGGTAAGCTGTGTGCTGTTAAAACCAGTGACAAGAGAATTCCTTTGTAATCTATCAATGTTATATTATTGTATTTCAGTTAAATATTGCTTTCTTAAATGAAGAGCAGAAAGAAGGGGCAATGGATATATTCTTTGGGATAATTCTTGTTAAAACATTGTGGTTTAAGGATAAATATGTATATAAACTAGCACAATACCATCACATAAACATTGTCCCAAATGTCCAAGGCAAAACTGTTTATCTGTTCTTACTTTTGTCTCTTGCCCAAATCCTGATATTTCCACTTGGGAAGGATTATAAATCTGTATGAACTGTGCAGCAGTTACGTGATCACTTTTCTATTTCTGGCAACTGAAAATTAAAACCCTCTCAATTTTTGAAATAACATTTGTCATAATGTATTTTACTGCTGGATACTTCTACTTTTCAAATATTCCACAGAACTAAAGGAATATTTTGAGAAAAAAAGAGAAAATAAAAGCATAATTGTATAATATTCTAAGGCACTGAGTTTAGGAATTATCTTGGACAAGGAATATGTATTTATTGCAGAGGGTGTCAAACTCGAGTCGTCACGTCTTCATCACATGATGTATTGTGACTTTTCCCCCCGTTGTTAAAATTGGGTTTGGGGGTTGCTAGCATGTGATGCATCCAGCTCATGGGCTGCGAGCTTGACACCCCTGATCTATTGTTATTCCAGTGCATCAACAAAGAAAGCAAAAATGGTATTATTAATTAGCATCTGTTCTAAACTATAAAGCAAAAAGTAAACTACATTACTGCTTAGTGTGTTGCATAATCCAATCTAGAATCTCTCTCTCAACTAATAACCTTACATATTATTGGCCTAACCTCACTTTTGAAAGGGATATGAGCACTGCCCCCTTTGGTCAACAATGACACTACTGGAGTAAAATCCACAGATGCCCCTTAATCCCACTTTACTAAAATCTGGTTCTTGAATCTGAATTCTATCCTTGGACTTTGATTTTGTTTGATATTTCACCTTCTTTCTTATTTTAATCAAATCTGGCAGGATTCTGCATTACTATTGAGTCACTGGTTGCTTCTTCAGCAATCTAGAATGGTCTGTGCATGTCAGCCTCACAAAGTGTGCTGTTAATTTTTGTCCTTTGACAGGAAAGTGATTTTTGTCTGTTGGTATTAACTTTTAAAATTAAGTTAAAATGAATATAATATGAAAGAACTTCATATGAAAAAAATACTATTTGTTCTGAAGAAAAGGGAAATGAAACATACTTGTTAGTACATCTGTGATAAAAAAATATACTTTCAGATCATTTCTGGGTCAATGTCTCTAATCTTGTCTAGGACTAAATAAAAGGTAAAACATTTTAGGGTTGATTTGCCTGTATCTTCATTGCTGTTTATTTCTTGTCTTCCCTATGCACTATATTCTGTTTGGCTTTAAACAAGGTGCAAATGCATGGACACATTCTCCAGAAAAATTGCAGAGTATAGGAATACTTTGTAGTTCGGTTTGAGATGCAGACAACACAGACTCATCCCCAAGAGCCTATGCTCTATGTTCAACAGTGAAGGGACTCAGGGCAGAAAACATCTTGCAGAAAACACAGCTTCACAAATGTCTATGGAAATTCTCAGTCATCCAGGTCATGGTTGTTCCAAAGTGCTTTTTCAAGAGGCAACTGGACTTTCTTGTTTTTCTTTGAAGACATTTTGCTTCTTATCCAAAAAGCTTGTTCAGCTCTCCACCATCCAGTCAGAGTTGAAGCTTTTTGAATGAGAAGTGAAATGCTTTCAAAGAAAAACCAAAAAGCCCAGTTGCCTCTTGAAAAAGCACCTTTGGAGCAACCATTACTTGAATGACTGAGAATCTCTATAGATGTTTACAACTAATACAACTCCTCACCAAATTCTACTTACCAGTTTTACATTGTTTGGTGTTAGCTTATAAGTGTAAGAATATGGATAAAGGAGCATCTGGGAGTAAGAGTGAATGGTCAAATAAGCTTTGATAGTTGAGCGGTTTCTTCGAATGAAATCAGTCAAAGCTTTGGTTTCCTTTTCTGATTCAGGTTTACTACCACAATAAGTTTCACTACAGGGGTTTGTTGAAGCACCAACAGCTGAATGAAGTAGGAAAAAAAATAGACATGATAGACAAGTTAGTCTAAAAGACAGAAAAGGTGTAACTTTCAGGCTTCCTAATGATATTAAATAAGTATCATTGAACTGGTTAATAACAAGATGAAACAGTATAGCATTTTGAAATTTAAAATTTTCAAAATCTTTTATGTATTTGTTAGTCTGTCAATGACTCCACATTATTCTAAGTCATGGTCCTTGAATAATTCTGTATCCCTTCACATTGTCTGTCACAATTCACAATGTTTCTCAGTTTGTCTGACAAACAATTTTTACAAATAGGCATTTACTGAAAAAAAATGGTTCAGTCATTAAAAATATTTTACACATTGATTTCTTCCCATTTGCCATGCATACAACAGTATACATGAGAAAGTATATTATTTGAATTGAATTATATGAAAGAACAGGAGAAAGAATTATATTTTGCCAATTTCAGTTGTCTGTCATCTGAATGTTATCTATCATCATTGCTCTGACCTTATAGCTCAACAATGAGAATACATCTTGATGTATATATAGCTCTGGCTTTGATCCTTAAAATTTCCAATTAAAACAATTTGAAATGTCAGGTGTGAGGAAATTGGAGCCTGCCAGAATAGATCATGTGCATTTGATCAGTTTGGTGTCCTTTGATATCAAGATCACATAAAAATATCCATCTCAGGTTGTATTTTGGCCTCCTTCCTGTTTAATATTTTTATAAGTTGCAAGGCAAGAAGATGGCAACAACTCTGGAGGGTGCCAGTGAGTGAAGCTGGCATTGTGTACAGCATTGTGGAATATTCTGTATATGTTTTACCAGGCAGAATTTCATACGGCTGTGACAGTGCTTTGAGGACAATGTATTGGAATGCATTGGAGTGCCTATAGGACAATGATTCCTTGGTACTGAACTGCTGTGAAACTAATTGAATTTGGTATTCAACTCATTTTGATATGAACATTTGTAAAATTTTGACTGTGTTAAGAATTTGGAACTCAACTAGAGTTGATATTTTTAAACTAAGAATTCATCATAATCCATATATGATTGGAGCATAGTTTTGCCTTCTTAAGAGTACAGAATACTTACAGCACCATGCAGAATCAAAATTTCTGTTGGGATCAGTACCAATGCATGTGGTACCAGCATTTACAGAACGAGTCTTCCTCCACATGCGACTCTGAAATGGAAGAGATTTGTGAATATACCTTTTGAAAGATAATTGATACAACCTGCTGATTGTGTATTATTTACCTTTGTCCAAGAATAGACATAACCATCAATATTCATGACAGGCAGGACATAGAAGTCTAAGTCGTTCAAAAGCCGAGTCATAATGGTTTCTTTTCCATAGGTCCGAACAGCCTACATACAAACCACAGAGAAGGTGAGGACAAATCTAAATGACTGACCTTATGTCATTTTCATTTGCATGATAACCAAATAATACTACAAGTTTCTAGCACAGGAACAGGATTATGAAGAAAAATATGGAGAGAAGTAAGAACAGTAGCATGATTCAAGAACACTCCTTCAAATTTCAGCTGCTTGCAAATTAATTTGGTAATACTGAGGATACCAATTGCTAAATGAATATAGATGTTAGAGAAACTTCATAAAGAGTCATAGATTTGATATTGTTTAGAAATTAGGATGTCACTGGAAGACTACAAAGAGAGCCCTTAGGATTTCCTAATACAATTTGCATGGCATTGACCTCAAATATTACAATTTTGAGCATAAAAAGAGAGAATTAGGATCATGGTAAAGATGAACCAGGAAAACCCATTTGTTGGTAATTTAGCTGTTGAAATTCTACTCATTCTCTCTTAACCCAACCTTCTCATAAGGGAATTGTTGAAGAGAAAAATTGGAAGAGAAAATGCTATTAAAAGAAAGGCAGGAATAACAACAATAATAACTGAAACTTTTTCTGTGCCTTCATAAAAGACTATGGTCAACTCTAGTATTGATTCTGGTATTGATTCAGATTTGGAAAGATAAAGACTATATTTCTCTAGACAGATGTTGCCTCAAAGGGCTGCAGATCTGAGGAAAGGGAGAAATTCAATCCACAATGCTCTCATATTCCTAGGCTTTTGTGAACCATAATTACTAAGATAGTATCAAATTTTGTGTGTCCGTGTCTTCTGAAATAGATATACCTCTAAAAACAAACTCAAGTACTATCACCAGAACTGAAAGATGAAATTTTCAGCATGCATAGGCAGCTGTAAGATTATTAAAAACAATAACAACACCCCCGCCCCCCCAAGAAACCAATATACTAAATAGTAGCATTAAAAAACAGCTATGGACATCAAGAATAGAAGAAGCTGCTGCTTGACTGTTTTTTACATACCCTGGAGAATGTGCAGTTTCTTTAAACTTATTTTAGAAATGTACATTAATTGTTATATACATTTCATATGGTATGGTCTGTTCATTATATTTTAATTATAATCTAATAATATTTTTTACAAGAACCCCCCCTCCAATTAGTTATTCTAATCCTAACCCTTTGTGTAATTGAAACAGATTTTCTTTAACAGTGAATAGAATAAACTTTGCAAAGGGGGTAATCAGGGGGCAATAGCAAACTCCAGTGCCATGTTCACAGTGTAATTATGTATGCTCTTGCAATGCATTCTTCATGGCGATTTTTAAAAAATGCTTCAAAATGCAAATTGGAAATCAAATGAAAGACCAGAGTATTATTTTATCAGAAAGATAGCAACTTTGGAATAACAATGAGAATATGTTGAGGAGTTGTAAATAATTTTTCTTTAATTTTGCGATCCCATCCAATTCCATTTTCAGTTGAATCAATAATTTCTGTCACTGATATTTTGTCACCAACCTCTCGTACAAACCACTGGCAAAAAGCAGGTGAGATCCATTCTCTGGCATGGAAGCCGCAGTCTATAAAGATAGCTTTTTTATTTTCACCAGGATTCCCAATCTATATAAGAAAATGAATGACAGAAAGAACAATTGGATACAAATCTTTAATGGTCTTCAAATAGCATAGTACAAATACTGTTACACAGTGAAAATACTCAGAATAATAGAATTGGAAGATCTTCTAGTACAATCCCCTGCTCAGGCAAGAAACCCATACTATTTCATATAAATGGTTATCTAATCTCTTCTTAAAAATTTCTAATAGTTTTAAAACAACAAAAATTTAAAAGAAAATACTTATTTGTTTGTTGAGAAATGTTGCCTGCCCCCTTAATAGTTCCTCACAGTTCACAAAAACACAATAAAAGTATCTATGAAATCAGTGTTAAAAGAATAACAGATGTAAAACACAAAACTACAACTGCCTGTCAACCATAACAGCACAAGAGCAAACAATAGATACAAACTCAAGGTTAATCGCACCAAACTTGATTGCAGGACATACGACTTCAGCAACANGAGCAAACAATAGATACAAACTCAAGGTTAATCGCACCAAACTTGATTGCAGGACATACGACTTCAGCAACAGAGTGGTCAGTTCTAGAATACTCTCCCTGACTCTGTGGTTTCTTTCCCAAACCCAAAAAACTTTAACCTGAGACTGTCTACTGTTGACCTCACCCCTTTCCTAAGAGGTCTGTAGGGGGCATGCATAAACATACCAACGTGCTTACTGTCCCTGTCCTATTGTTTATTTTATTTATTTTATTTTTGTTATATGTATCCATGTATTCATAACTATGTTTTTACTCATACCTATTATCTTGTACGCAATTGACAAAAATAAATAAATAAATTAAATAAACTAAACCAGAGTTGCTTCTAAATAGTAGTTCCAATCTTACTTGAGTTCACCTGGAAAGAGCACCCCTCCTTTTACTTTTTTGTTTTTGTTTTTGGCTTTAGCCAATTTCTTAGCATTCTTCCTAACACTACCAACCTCCATATTGTATCCTGGGTGATTATGGTGTATCTTTAGAGTGTAACCTGCACTATATTGTTTTTATATAACTTTGCCTCTTACATAAATAGTAAGGCATAAAGTATCCAGATGCAAAGCAAGACAGGAGTCCCTTATCTTTAAATGTAGTTCACAAGAGGGATGTTTATTGTGCAGAAGTATGACAAGCTCCATCTGGTGAAATTCTGAACTATTAAAGCCACAAGGAGCTGATTTCTTTCCAAGCTAATCTTTCTATTCATGCAGTTTCTATCAAAGTTGGGGTTTTTTAATAAAAAAAAAACATATTTCATAAGTCAGTTCATATACAAAAGCCTCATGTTCATATACATCTATTCAATCTGGGCCACAATGTTAACTTTTAGCAAATTAGACATCAGATCACAAAACAGTGGAATAACAAAGGTGCAACATTAGCCTACCGGCTAGAGAAAAGCACATGAAGAGCTAGAGCTCTGAAATCTGGTCACCATTTTTTATACAAATAAAGTACAGTGGTATCTTGGTACTCATCATTAATTGATTTTTGGAAGTGTAATAAGCTTCAAATAAATGATAAGTACCAAACAAAATTTTCTCATAAGAAATAACATAGTGAGTCATAAGGCAGTGAACACGCACAGGTTCTAGCTTATGTGTGGAGTACCAAATATATGATGAGTACCAGGACAAAATTTTCATTTAAAAATTCATTGAGTGCTAAATTCAATGAAGTTTAAAGCAGTTGTTTATGCACTGTGCATCCAACCCCCCCCAAAAAAACAGTTGTTTACCAAGGTACTACTTACTGTATTAGGCTTTTGTTTCTATTAACAAAGTTTTTCTTAATGTATATTTGGCTAGGTAGTGTTTTTCTGTGTAGAAATCTGTGTAGAAATATTGACTAAGATCTGTCTGTCTGTCTGTCTGTCTGTCTGTCTGTCTGTCTGTCTGTCTGTCTGTCTGTCTGTCTATCTATCTATCTATCTATCTATCTATCTATCTATCTATCTATCTATCTATCTATCTATCTATCTATCTATCTATCTGTATCAGTTTTAGTTCCTGGTGGCTACCTGTATAAGTCCCTGCTGTTTTCTCCAGGTTTTTTTCTTACCCTTAAGATGCATTTGTATAATCATACTTGCATACATGGATGGGCTTCATTTTTTTTTCGCAAGAGGTTCTCTGCCTGGTTGCTGGGTGGCATGGCCATGGTGGGTGTGATCTAGTCAGCCTCCTGCACCATGACAGGGGGGCATTTTTGCCCTTCCTGGGCTCTGGAGGCTTTCCTTGGCCCTTTGGGAGGGTGAAATTGGCCTCCCTGGGCTCTGGAGGCATTCTGGAAGCTGAAAACAGGCCCATTTCTGGCTTTCCCAAACTTTGCATATGTCCTGCACTTACCTGCATCCAAAATGGATTGCCTGGGGACTCCTGGGATTTTAGCAACAACTAAAATCTCAACCTTGGGATTCTGGTCAGGTCTTGAGGTCTTGGAGGATATAATCAGTCCAAACACTTATTGTGCAGCACACAACAAACACAGACTGCCAACTAAATGTAGCCAGCACCCCCAAACTTTATTGACAGTGAACCCAATAGATACTCTGCCCCCTTGTGGCACATCTAATGAAACTCAAAGTACCTAAATGCAGAAGTGCCTAACTCTGGCATGATGTCATGCCTTCCTCTCAGCTGTGCTTGAAAGCACACATTCCTTATCTGGAGACACAATGCCCCTGGACTCTGGACACACAAAAGCAACAGAACATATCCTTCTCCAGTGCCTATACTACAGAAACATTAATACCAGCCTCATCTCACTATAACTTCATAAATACCCAGGGTAGGCAGGACAATTTTATTCTACCCTGTTTTTTCAGACATTAATACTTGTCTAACATACAATATTGCCAGGTTCTGTGCAGCAGCACTCAAAATTTATGAGATGATGAGCTTTGCTATAAACTAGATTAAATAAGCATCTAGTTCACCATAGTAGAGTGCTTTTGTGACTTGTTAATGTTCCATGTGCTAACCCTTTATGTTCTCCTACATCCATGTAGTGGTCTTGCTCCTTTTTCTATCTATCTATCTATCTATCTATCTATCTATCTATCTATCTATCTATCTATCTATCTATCTATCTACTTACCTACCTACCCACCCACCCACCTTCTAGTTTTCAATTATATATTTTTATATCTTCTAGCTTTTCATAATTTTAAAAGATTTTTATTTATATGCTTTTTTCAATGACTGTATCCCAGGCTTCTTATGCTGATCTATGACTGTAAAAAAAATTTGGTTTGATTTGAACAGATCTGAAGTGCTTATGTTTTTCATGCTGGAAAGCCTTAATTAGTTTTAAAATGTCAGCACTAGCAATAACACAGTTCTTAACTCCATCTCCGGTTATGCCACAGTTTAATTTCATGGACATACTGAAGATAGAAAGAAACAGTAGCCACAAGCTGGAAAAGGGCAATTTTGCTTATGCTGTTTTCAAGGCAGTTCTTAAAACAACTTTGAAACGTTCAGAAGAAAACACTTATTTGTTTATCAAGAAATGTATATGTTGCCTGTCCATTAATAGCTCTTGACAGTTTACAAAAACACAGTAAAAATCCATGAAAACAGTGTTAAAAAAATTACAGATATAAAACACAAACTACAAATAAACAAGAGTTGCTGCTGTAAGATAGGTGGCCCTATAAATGGAATTAATAAATAAAGTAAAATGAAAATAAAGAAAACGGAAGCATTCAAAAACCTCAATAAATAAGGGTGCTTTAAGCTTTCCTCTAAGTCAGGGGTCTTCAAACTGGGCAAGTTGATGACTTGTGGACTTCAACTCCCAACTAACTCCTGCGCTAACATGACTTGAGGAGGAATTGTGGGAGTTGAAGTCCACATGTCTTAAAGCTGTCAAGTTTGAAGACCCCTGTTCTAAGTGGTAGAACCCTTACCTCGTCTCCAAGGTCAATGATCACAAAAGCATAGGGTTTGTAAAGATGCCCACACTATGGCCATATGGTTGCATCCTTAGGCTTGTCCCATAATCAGTCAAGCTGCTTTGCCTTATGCATCATTGGCTGCAACAGCTCAGTATGCCAGAGGATTCTGAGATGGGGAAGACAGAGTTTAGAAGAAGCCCCTGTATCAAGTGCTCAGGAGATGACTCAAACAGGTCACTGGAATCCAATTAATTACCTGGAATCTGATCAGTTTTATTAAGCTCTGTGGGAGGACCAACATGATTTGGTACTTGGTCCTGGAGAGGACAATGTGATATGACTATTTAAAGTTCAACAGGAAGCAAATTTCTCCTTACCATAGTTACCATTTCTCAGACTCTACTTTTACTGTCAAAATACATTTGAAATATTTTATTTTATCTCTGAAAACGAATGACATGTACCCTACAACTGATTGCCATTTAATGGGGCAGTGAATTTGGGGAAGAGACATCTGTTATAAATTAGGTAAAGGTGATAATTCTGATAGCAGCTAGTTCCGTAAGATCCAATCTCCTTTTCTGTATGTGAATATGCAGCCTCTTGTGTACTGTTACTTATACTAGCCTTCTTCTCAGAGCACCTTCCAGATGTTGCACCACAATTTTCATCATCCTCAGCTGGCATATTTTAGTGATGAGGGAGTTTGTTGCTCAATATATATGGAAGTGTGGTAGTGCAGATCTCTAGCTCACATGGAGGTATTTACATGTATATTTGGCAATCATGTCACATCTCAACAGATAACTAGCTTTTCAGGGCAGTCTCTGGTTTATTTGAAACAGGAAGAGGCTGCTTACTCTTGTTTGCATGTTCAGTTGTGTGTGCAAAAATATTAGCTGATATATATATTGCTCTGATATGGTTAAGTGAAAGCAGTTAAAGAGGTAACTGCAAACCAAAAGCAAATTTCTGCAAATCCTGGCACTGTGAATATTTCAATTTGCAGAGCAGCTGGGTCACAGCTGCATAAAAGCTAAACCAAAATGAAAGGAGGAAATGCAGCTGTAGTGCTTGGTTTATTGCACCCTTAGGAAAAGTTCTTGCAAGCCAACCCTGTGGTTCTCCACTAATGATGTAGGGTCTATTCTCATGACCTTTTAAAGCAAATGTTAGTAAGAAGAAAAGTGTATCCCATGCTGATCTTATCAGTTCCTCACTTCCTTGAATGGAGAAAAGTTCTAGCCAATCTGATCAGAGTTCGGCTTCCTTTTACAGGGAGAGCACTGGAGTCTTTTAGGGTTCTACAACATTTCTCCATAAATGTACAATTAGAACAAAACTGGTGACAAAGAGCATAGGCACAGCTTGGCATATAACAGGCTTACTGTCCTACATATTATCCATTGAAAGATATACCTGTGTTCCCAAGACATATTTCAAAGTACAGAAGACTTTTAAAGGTAGTGGTGGTGGGATCAGGACCAATTTTTCATATTTTTGAAAAAAATGTTTAAGGCTGGAAAAGACTTTGCATGCTCTTTTCTCCTGTGACTTTAGTGTGCTTGCATTCAAATTTAGCTATTTTAAGGTCGGTTTTGAATGATGCAGTCTTGAGCTTTGGCATCTCCAGATGAGGTTGGCTTACTACTACTTGCTCACCATGCCATAAAGAGACCAGGTCCATTAATATGTTAGTTTTCTAACAAAGGGAGCAGCTGACATGGATTAACTAACTATCTACAACTTTTAGCTAGTTCATCCATATTGAGCAACAGAATATGTATGCTTCAATTGTATGGCATGAACTGACTGGAACCTTCTCAAATATGACCAAGCAATGGGGTAGCTGGAATAAACACAGAATCTGACTTGAATATGTCATCCAAAAAGGCAAAAAGCTCAGCTTAGCCTGAAGAGGGATGAAATTATCATAAAATTGCCATATACTGAAATCACCACGTAAAATCGTATTCTAAACAGCAAATAGTCGCATTTGGATTGTATTTTCTCCCTGACATAGATGCAAATTTAAGTCTTCTTAGTCATATCTTTTATGATGTATTTACAGGAAGTTTTATTATGGAGGAACCGTTCTTTGTATTTCAGTTTCTGGATGACTAACACAAGGTGTACATTAGAATTTGATGAAACTCAGAAAGAAGAAAAGCAAAAAGAGAACAAGAAGAAAAAACAAATAAGACTTTAAAATTTGGACAATTGGGAACTATATTTGGACAACTGTAAACTATAAAGACTGTAAAGTATAAATTTATAGCATTTAAGGACTAGAAAGCTTGGGGATTTGGAGGAACAATTCAGGGATTGATACATTTTATTAACAATTGACTTTTTTTTTTAGAGTTTTTAGATATTGGGATACTGGTATATTACATTGATTAATTTTTAATTTATTAATTTGGTACAAAGTGATTCAGCGGGAGACAAAGTTCTATGAAGAAATGTTAATTATGGCTAAAAGGTTTTATGAAAGTGTGACAAAAAATCATAAGGAGATGATGGGATTGCCCTAAGATAAAGAAGTGAGTATAGGAGATGCCCCCAACAAATGGTGGGAAAAGATGAACAAAGTATGATGAACAAAGGAAAAGATGAACAAAGGCAGAGAAGGAGCGGTGGGGGAGATAAATCAAAATAACCTACATGAAAACAAAAACAATGAAAAGACAATAACAATAAATATTAAGAATTCAACAGATAATTCCTTAAGAGCTTACAATAGCACAGACAAACAAAAGGAAGTCTTCCCAAAAATAATGAAAGGGTTATGGATGGACATCCAAATGATGCAACAGAAGGAGATAAGGGATAAGGCAGAGGGAACATTCAGTCTATATAAAAATATAGGATCCTAAGAGAGAAATATAAGATAACATCAAAAAGTCAATAAATGTTGAAATTCAAAAAAGACTGAGAGATGACGGATAGAGACATACATAACCTTGTGTAATACAGGGATGGTATTAAAAACTAATAGAAATAAATAAAAAGTATAAATTGGGAAAATAGTAACACATATGCAGGTATATAATAGAATTTATTATATTCACAAATATACTAAGATTAGGAAGTGGAAGACTGTGTTTAGGTATATTTAAATGTATTATTATGATTAACAGTGTGTAAAACATATATTGGAATTTATAGCCTTTAAGGATCACAAAACCCAGGGGACTTAGAGATATATTACCAGGACTGATTAAATTTTATTAATAATTGCTTTTATTGGTGTTAATAGAAACTGAGATATTGGAAATTTGATGGAATTTGAGTAATACTTAAAATATCAAAATATTGGTGGCCTAACATAATAAACATATTGTATGAAGAAAGGTAATTGATGCTTTAATATATCGTTGGAGAAAGTGAGAATAATAAAGAGAGAATAGCACGATTTAAAGATAAAAAGGTGAATATGGAAGAACTATAACAAGTGTGTATGTGGGGATAAAATAAGTATAAATTGGGAAATTAGTATTATATATATTGATACATAAAATAATATATCATACTTATAATGAGTATATTAAGATTAGAAGTTGGAAGATAAAAACTATGTATGTGTAATTGTATTATTATGGTTAGCATTGTGTAAAAATGTATTGACCCAGTCATTACACTGTCCACAAAATATGTTGTTTGTTAAAGAAAAACTGCAAATCAAACATATACACACACACAAAAAAAGAATTTGATGAAACTCAGGTCCAGATAGAAAGAGGATTACTTCATTTGAAATCGTGATACAATCAGGTGAATAGAACCAACTCAATCTTAGTATTTTAGAAATGGGGAACTGCTCTTTTTATGATTGTCACTCTCTGTATTTTTGCTGATTCTAAGAGGCAGATTCTATACCAGTTGATTGATTAGCTATTGTCCTTGTGAGATCCCACTCCTTCCTTCTTAACATTTAATGTACTATTGCAAAACAGACTAATTGGGGGCTGAGACAAGAATTGGTTTTTCCTTCCAACGTGATGAAATAACAAAGGTTTTGTTTTTTGTGTTAAGAGGAAAATTTAATTGTTTGCATCTCATTGTCAAGAAAATAAAGAGGGGGAAGGGGGTTCTTTCTGAAGTTTATAGATCACTTTATAGCAAATATGTTTACAAACAACAGATGGAGTGCACAATTAAACAAAAGTAAATTACAATTTACCTTGCTTACAGGAATATGGCTGAATTTTTATGTGCAAACTGTCCAAAGCTTTTTTTGCAGACTGTGACATTTAGGAAGACTTTACTGTCAATCAAAATGGATGAAAAATGTTTCCATAAAGGCATTTATAAAATCTATGTTGGTTTCCTAAAGCATTTTTTTTTAAATACAAACACATATCCAGAATTTATAAAAACCTAACAAAAGTTGCTATTTGCTAATTGCCAAGAGCAAACCTGATATGTTGGCTTTAGAAACAAATTGGAAAAAAAATTGAATACCTTCAGGAGGTGAATTGGACGTCCCTCAAAAGTTGTTCCTATCTGCGATCGGGAAACAAGACTTGGATTTTTATTGGCAATTTCAGCTGTCCAAGCAGTTATCTGTCAATTAAAACAATAGATCAGTGCATTTAACGACAGAAAGAAATGATGTAAAGAATGACTTAAACCAGGGCTGTCAAACTCCTGGCCCACGGGCTGGATGTGTCACTTGCTGACCACACCTAGGCCTGGTTTAGTGAAGGAGGAAAAAGTCCCGATATGTCATGTGATGCTGTTGTGATGACATGAATTTGACACCCCTGACTTAAGACTAATTGTTCATGCAGTTTACTGTGGCCTGGATAAGAGCGGAAAACATTTTTTTTCTTTTCCTGAGGAATACAGACCAATGCATTAGAAGTAGGTCAGTGCCCAGAGACTGAGTTATAGATTTATCTTTGTTTGGTGCACAGCTAAAAGAGCAAAAAGTAGTAGACATTTCCCTTTACCCTCTTCCCTTTTACCAGGAGAAATAACTTGGAGACAAATAGGAGAGTGTCAATTAGAAGTGGATAACCTAGGGCCGGAAGATTGCTTATTGTCTCCACAGCCTTGATAATTTCCAGAATTCATCTCTTTAATGAACTGGAACAAGGAAATGATTAAATACACAACTAGAAACAGTCAAGTTAACAAGACTTAGTTTTGATTCAATAGAAAGGCCAATTAAATTAGAGGGTTCACCCCCCCCCGGCTCCGTATTTCACTCAAAGGCCAAATGCAGCCTTCTCTTGAAGAAGAAATGAGTATTCCTAATATAAATAGTGTCAACAACTTGGAAGAGGATAGAGTGCATCATGAGAATTTGGAATTCTGGACTGTCACATTCATATTCACTTTTCCAGTCCTGTTCTGCATTAAGTGGTTGGAACTTCCTGGCTCTGACAAAAGGAGAGAGAGAGACTTTTCTTGCCTAGGAATATGTTAACTAAAGATCACAGGACTGACCCTGGAATTTATGCAGTATGTGTGCTGCTTCTAAACTGTGTGTTCTTTATGCCTGAGAAATGACCTTGACAAACAGAGTAGTATTTTAAAGCAAAACTGCCACATGGAATGAGAAGGAGAATTTTCACATGTGAATCTTCTTTACCTTTTCCCAGCTATTATATTTTTCATAATTGTATCCAGCAGTCCGAGCATGATTGTCCAGTTGCTTATCAAGGGCAGCCTGAAGATTATCAATTAAAATTCTGCATTGAGACAATAATAAAGATTGGTCAAGATGGGTTATTTCAATTTCTTTTGTACTCCTCATATTTCCTAGAGTTTGATCTTCCTTCCCATGTTAATCAGTAAGTTTATGTAAGTCAGGCCTTGTTTGTTCGCTTTGAATCTCCCATTCCAATTTATGAAGTGGATTGATTTGATTTGAAAATCTAACTTTGTTTTGCCAGATTCTCAGCCAAACATTCTCCAGATATGAAGAGGAACTAATATATTTAGGAACTCCAAACCTTAATGATAGCACATGTTGGTAGTTGCAATCTCAATATATCTGGAGGGCATCCCAGAATGGGAAACGCTGGGGAATGTGCAACATCATATCCTTGTTCATTTTAATTTACATTTGTAGAATATGTGACACACAATTTGCAATGCATCTCAACCTTCATAATACTGCAATTAATAATTGATCTAGTTATACTGACATGATGTCAGGGTATCTCAGATGCATATCAAAGGCTCCTATCTTGAATTGTTGTAGCAAGGACACTTCTCTGAAATTTGTCAGGGACAATCTTTCAAAGAGCTCTGTGGTGCAGGCTGAATTGTGCACATTCATCATTGGAGGAGCTAGCATCTATATACATGGTGAAATAATTATTCTCTTTGACACTGTAACAATCCTACATCTTCAAGGTCTACAGAACAAGATTACCAACTGAGAGCAAAAAAATAACTCATCAGTGCATAACGAATGGATGAATCCCACCTTCCACAGCACAGTTTTCATTTTCTATCCACTATAATGGATATTTACAATGTTGAAAAAAATGTAAATTATGTGCTAAATAAAGTTGACTTTGTGTCACACTAAGGACTTTATTTTGTTGCTTGGTTTCTCTACCCCATTGGATCTGATAATCTCTGAGGTGAAAGTCTTACTCTCTATTTTCCCCCTAATCCTTTCTTTTTGATTGCATCCTCAAATTAATTACAATTCACATTTCCAGTTGACTGTTTTGTGCTAAATCTCAGACACGTTGTCAATTTAAAAAGTCCTAACCATGCAGAGATTCAGTTCTCTCTGCAAGTTTAGTATATGGAATGTTTATGAAAAATCATACATAAGGCAATATTACATACCATAATGTATGTTAGTGGAACTATGTGGTAAAAATAGATTACTTTTCGGGAGAACATTAAAAAATTCAACAGTTTGAAATTGATGTGAAAATAAGACAAATCAATATTAAAATTGTTGGCAAAAACTAGAATTAGAGAGGGACCAAAACTGACAGATGTACTCAACTCTAATCCCTATTTTTGTTTTATTCCTAGTACAATCTATATGGAGATTTGTGTACCATCGAACCACTTATATGTAATATAATAAATACTGAAAAAACATACTCATAATTCATGCCATGATGCTGTAGAATGCTCTCAACTTCAGAACATCTGTCTGCTTCAATTCGGAAATCAACAGTCATTTTTGCTTTCACTAGTTCAACAGAATCTGGTTGCCAAAAGTCAACCTAATCAGAGAAACCATAGCAAAAAAGGATGCATGATTTCAGGCTGGCTCAAACATTTCCAACAGTGCCCTTATTATAGTATCCCTTGGGATTATGGGGTAAAATGGAATAAATGATGGGTACAATATAGTTTATAATTTGTTTATTAAATACATGTCATATTTCCTTCAGAAGCTTAAACCACTGTACATTAGGAATGTATGTATTTTAGAAAGACATACTTAGGGGTTTTTGCAAGTGAATCACTGCCTTTTCATTTACAGAACCCAAATTTTATTCAAGATTCATGAAAAATAATATTTGGACTACATCATTGAATAGTATATAAATCCTGCATTCAATAGACATTAGTTTTTGGTGAGTTGATTTCTGTGAAATGGCACAAGAAATTATATCTGCAAGTCATCCTGGAAGTGGACAAGATGGTGATATGGATACAACACAGGAAAGGGCAATGATGGATTTTCTAACACTATTTGAATAACACTGACCCTAATTGGATCAAACTTTTAAACTTTTTCAGTGTCTGGAAAGATGACAGAAACATTAGTGATTGTATGCTACTGACATATGACAGTAAGTCAGTTACCTGGGGAATTACGTGGTCATTGTGTTGTGAAAATAGCAAAGTCAAATGTGTTAGTTTACCTGATTTGAATTTTATTCCCCTGCTGCTGCTACAATTTTAATTTATCAAAAAGAAAAATGTGCAAGGATCTTTACTGAGTAGGAGAATCAAAACAGGCATAAATTGCATTGTAAGAATATTTGGACAAAAATGCTCAATAAATTCTTAGTAATGATAGAGTAGATCTCATGGACAGTATGTATAGTTTTCTTAGCAACAGTGTGAAGGTGGCTTCTCATAGTGCTTTTTTACATCTTTTTTTCTGATGTCTTAATCTAGTTTAGAAGACTGATATTTGTCAGAACTGAAGCATTGAAAGAAATCATTTACAAAGCATGCACAATCTTATTGAATGTAGCACTCCTTTCTTCAAATATATCCCAATGACAAATTTTTAAAAAACAAGTTTTATTCAGTTTTCCATATTTTAACATCTATTTTTAGTGAACAGCATGATTACAGGTTTCACATATACATACAAATATGACTATAGTTACATATTCAATTTTTATAACCAATTTCTTATCTTAACAGTGCTTTTATACATTTTCTATTTTACTATATTATTTCAAATATTTATCACATTATTTAATTCACTTATAACTTCATAATCATTATACTTTAATATTTTTAACTGTCACATTTGTATATTTCATCTTAAATTCTAATTAAAAAAGACACTTCTTCTATAAATTAGTTTCCCCCTCGCCCCTGGAAAATTCAATATAAGTCCGCCACCTTTAAGTTATAAATTAATTTATTTTCACCCCTTTTACTCTCATTGAAACATTTAACATTATTCCATAAAACATTAAATTTAATAATCCCTTTAAAACTACATAGCATATATAAATCAGATTCTGAATGATTTTTCTCCTTTAAATTTCATTAAATCCTCCCCCAAAAAAGAACATATTAATCTACTCATTCAAACAGTAAAACAATCCTAAACCCTAAAGTTAATTCCATTTCAGCTCCTCCTATATCATTTCATTTATTTTAATATATTTAATACACATATTCCATTAATTATTCCATTGATATTTAAACCAAAAAAGCCAACATTCCAATCTTAAAATATTTCAATATATCAATATACTTATTCCATTATTTGTCACAATTATCTCTCTACATAAAGAGGAAGAGCATTAGATTCCATTATCCCAAAAATAACAATTCTGTTTTTCCATTTGTCAGTCTATATGTCCCTATTTCATAACTATACATTTATTTATATTACCCCTCAATACCTTGCAGAATCCCCTTTCTATATAATAATCATCCATTATCTCTGTGTTCAATTAAGGATTTCCCCATTTTTTACAATTCTCATATTTCTTTGTTTCAATCCTGTTTCTTGTCTCTTCCTTCCCCTTGTCTTTACTCCTTGTTCTTTCACTCCAGTTTTTATCCCTCTCTCTATTTATAGCTTCCTTTCGCCCTTTGAATTTCTGCTGACTCTTTTTCCCTTTTTAAATTTTTCGGATATTCCCTTTTATTTAATTTTTTAAATCTCCTGTATTTATTTCCAACTCTTTTCTTCTTTCTTTCAAGAGTTCTTGGTTCCACATGATCACTAAAGATGGTCTCTTCTATGATTTGCTCCACCTCTTCTGCCTTTTGTCTTTGTTCATATTCTGCTGCTGCCGCATTTTCAATAAATTTTAAAGCAAAACCCAGTGATTCAACTCGTTCTTGTAGTGTTTCTTTCATTTTCTGAGTTCCATTTTTAATGCTAGAAGAGAAATCGCCATTTTACAACTTCTGTTTCACAATTTAATCCATATAGTATCTTTAAGGTTTATTTCCAACAGTCAACTTTTCTTCCTCTCAAGTTTTGAAGTCTCCACTAATCCAGTGCCAAATTCATGTAAGAATCAGCAGCTAATTCAAAGGCAGAATCTTCCTAATTCTTTCTTTGTTACAATGTTTCAATTTTCAAAGTTCTTGCTTTATGTATCAATTCCATGCAATTTCAAGAAACAAGAGTTTTTTAAAAGAAAAACAAGTTGAGTTTAACTGAGATGGCACTCTTTATTGTGCGAAGTCTTCACTCCCTCTTTTATTTTTTCTTCTCTATTATTCAGAGCTTTTTAAACCACAATTTTCCAACAAGAAAAAGAGTTGATATTAAATTTCCTCTTTAACCGTCTATAGTTCAGCTTTATTAGTGCCAGTACAAAATCAAAGTATAATTATCCAAGTTGATTATATAGTTCCTTCTCCAGCTTCTACCTTTTGTGGTTTTGAAGCCCCGATGCTATCAAAAGCAATTCACACCTTTTTTTCTTCTTTCTCTTCGCTGCTTAGATCCTTTCTTAAAGATTCTTTGAAATGTTAACCCTGGGGGTATCTTCCATTTGATTATACCATCCCGTTCCTCCTGCTGTTTGCTTCTTTCCCTCTCTCCTGCACAATCTTATTCCAGTCTAATCTTTCCCTTCAGGATAGCCATTTTAGACCACTGCTTCAGCCATCTTTGGGAGGAAGCAATTGCCAAGCTGGGGAGGGGATTTGCGACTCCCCTCTACCCAGCTGATGGTCTCCCCTTCCTCTTCCACTCCTATGAGGTAGCTTCTGCCCCGAATTCAAAGGATTGGGGCTCTCTGATGCCAAAGCATGAGCCAAAGATGCACACGATTGTGGTCAGCGGTCCATCTTTGGGGAAGCTCAAAACAGGAAGTCCCCAATGACAAAATTTTTGAGAGTTGCTGGGATGACTTGTACAAAATCATCTTGAAACTTGCATGGGTATGGATAGATTGAATTCTAGGTTTTTCTTGTCCTAGGCCAGTGTCTCACTCACTAGATTCGTGTTTCTCAATCTTGATAGCTTTAAGATGTCTGTAGTTTAATTCCAGAATTCTGCAGCCATCAATTGCCAAAATTCCATATCCAGGTAAAATTTTTTAGTGTGCTAAACTTTTATTAGTTCTCCTTAATATGTTTCATGCTTATCAGATTTCCTACCTATTCTTCCCAGGTAATAGATATAATTCTGCTTTCCTACCTATTTTTCCTAGATAACAGGTATAATTCTATAATGGAGTTATGGTTGTAGTCGAGGAGTTCTCCTTTTTCCAATCTAATCCAATTTGCATACTGGGACATAAAGGAGAACTGTCAACATGAAAAAATACAGTCCTATAAATATCCTAACTGGAATGAATTGAAATCATTATTTTGGCCATAAGAAGCACAATTTCTATGTTTGTTAAAAAATATGTGCTTACATTAAAGTCTCAGAATAACTGGAATCCACAAGACAATCTTTAAAATTCCTTCCAATAAGAAATAACCTGCAGATGTGGTTTTAGCACTGAGAAACAAATAAACAAAAATTGTATGAATGTATTGTCTTGTTGTGGCATATATGTTCTTTAAAATTAGAGGTTTACAGCCGCCTTTCATTTGGACATACTGAATGGTTCTGTAGAGATTTCTTGTGACTAAAGCATTTCTGAAAGGTGCCTGGTATCTAAGCAATGAACAAATATTATTACTTCTGGCACTGTAATCCATAAACAAGGTCAGCTGTTATCTAAATACACCGTGACAAATATGACTTTTCTCCTTAGATCATATATGGTTTCCTAAGATAATAATTAAAAATAACCACCTCCATTCTTGCTTTTGTTGTGGCTTCACTTTGTGTATTTAATTTTTTTTACTTCACTGATGTGATTGCATCATACCATTCCTTAAATGGGTGCTTTTTATTATGAACTTTTGGTGCAATTCAGTCATAGGACTAATCCAAGGTAAAATTTGTTTATCTGGAATTTAGAAAAGCAAAGCAGAGCAAAGCAAAGCAAAACAAAACATTGGAAAGGCTTAAGGCTTTGAAGGTAAAATTCAGTAAAACATGAGACCTAATTCACTACAACTTTTCATTATGGTCTGGGAAGAAGGAAAAATAGCTTACTTCTAAATGTTTACTTGGAAATGAAGTACTGTAATGGCATTTTATTCCCAAGAAAGCATATATGGTACTATAAATCTTTTACTTTAAAACTATTATCTAATGGTCAAATATATAGGTAAGAAATCAATGTACATATGCCAGTATTTGTGGCTAAGCAAAATTTAATGAATTTTAATGCAGAAATATTTGGAAATATAATTCATGCTTCAAAAATGAGTTGGAGGAAGCATTTTAGACTCTAGGTATCTGTCAGCTATTACTTTTAAAAGCCTGACTTTTTAAAGTTTCTGGATGTGAAACAATCTGTCTCTTTTTCCTTCTTTTTCATCCCTTGAGTTTTAATTAAATGCTTTGAATGTTAGCCAGTTCCTCACTTCCATATGAGGAAATCAATGGTCATAGAAAAAAAAAGGAAAATGAAAAGAAAAAAAAAGCACCCTAGGAATAATTCCCCAATTCCATTTCAATATCTCTCATTTTCTAAAGCAGATTTATGTAGTATCTTTACAAAACATTGATTGAGTAACTTTATTTAAATTTGAATACCAATTCCAAACTATTTATTTAAGGTTATTGAAATCCGTGATGTTCATTTTGCTTAGAGTAGATTCTGATATACAGTATGAATGAAACTGAAGTAGCCTCCTTCAAAATTATTGGGAACTTAAATGTAAACAAATTATAGGCAATGTAAATAGTGATTATTGCAATGCTGTTTCCCAGCTGAAATGGTTCTCTAATTATAGCAATTTTTCTGATAAAAGATTTAAGCACTAAAATTACACTGATCCTGTGTGCTTCGGTATGTTGGTTCCAATTACTTTTTGGACCAGAGATGAGATTCCTATAATTTATAGCTTGCCAAATATTTTTTTCTGAGGTGAGTCCTTAAGATTGTGAGGCCTATGGACCATTGTAACTACTTAGCAACTGGGTCATTATGATTTCTAGCAATCTCTCCTGTTCTCTCATGAGATGGCTATCAAACACTGCATCCAGTTTGTTTATCAACATGCTTACAATGTAATAGTGCAAATGCCTGAAACTTCAGAGATGTGAAAAGCATAATTTAAGAGTTTTCAAACTACAGTTAGAATGGAGCTAGATATGGGAGAGTCCCAAAAATGCCCTCTGATCAATGAAAAACCCTTCTAACATCCAGATATCATTGCTAAGTGCCATGTCTCATAAAGATTAGAATGTCCCTTCCTCTCCTTTATAGCTATTTCTCAACATCAAAGCTACGTGTAAATACTGAAAACAGATCTATCTCTGATGGTTCTTTTTCATGCCATAATCTGGTTACATCAAGGTCACAAAACACAAATTTGGAAGGAACTAGAGGTTCACTGAGCATTCGTGGGAAAAAAACAAACAGGAGAAGCTGATAATAAGTTGAAACTTCAGCAAGCAACCCTTTAAGAGAGCCACTCAGAACAGCAGTTTTTTCCATGATGGCACAATTTTTTTGTACAGCCTATCATACTTTTTTGGACAGAGATTATTTTTATTTAAAAATTTAAAGTAATGAAAAGAAATATGTAGGCAGATTTTGTGTCTAATCTCTTTTGATAGAATACCTTTCATTGGTCTAATGATTTCTCATTTAGTACTGTGAGAATACATAATGCTTTACTGAATAATAAATGGAAATAAATTAGATGCCAGTCCAAATAAACATAAAATCCCACTTGTATGTTATGGGATATAATGCTTAGAGGAAATTACAGGGAAGGAACTGACCACAAAAGAAAAATGTGTTGCTAAGCAAGACAGTTAAGTGATTTTTGCTCCATTTTATGACTTTTCTTGCTACAATTGTTAAGTGAATCACTGCAGTTGTTAAGTTAGTGACATGGTTGGTAAGTGAATCTTGTTACCCTACTGCTTGCTGGAAAGTCGCAAAAGGTGATCACATGATCCCAGGACACTGCAATGGGCATAAATACATGTTAGTTTTGATCATGTGATCACAGGGATGCTGCAGTGGTTGCAAGTGTGAAAAATGATCATAAATCATTTTTTCAGTGCTGTTGTAACTTTGTTACTAAATGAATGGTTGTAAATTGAGGACTACTTGTAAGTGTAACTGGATACAGTGGAATTACACCTAATTGAATATAGGACTGCAAGGTTAGCCTATGAATCTATGAGATTTCTTTGATTATTTCTTTGGATATGTTGAGAAGTTCCAAACAATACTGATATTGCTCTTGAGCTCCATAGGGCTCACGGAGATTACAGGTATTGTAAACAATGTGTGCATTCTGTTTTCTTATGAAAGGAGAAGAGATTAGATACTTGTCTCTCCTTTGCAGTTATAGTCAGTAACCATAATAATAAATTCTTCACTATTTTGTAAAATACAGAGAGACTAATCTTGAATCTGAGCCATGGTGGCACAGTGGTTAGAAAGCAGTACTGCAGGCTAATTCTAATGACTGCCAGCAGTTCAATTTCCACTGGCTCAAGGTTGACTTAGTCTTTCATCCTTCAGATATCTGTAAAAGGAGGACTCAGATTGTTGGGGACAATATGCTGACTGTAAACTGCTTAGAGAGAGCTGTAAAGCACTATGAAGCAGTATATAAGTCTAAGTGTTGTTGCTATCAGGATTAGGAGAAAGAAATCTCTCTGAAAGTTTATAGTTTCAAGCTACCATGCTAAACAGCAAATAAAACATTACTGGGGGTTGAGCTGCTACAACTCTTTAAAAGTAAAAAGAAGTGTGGGGGGATTAAATGGGATCTGTTAGTTACTTAATTTCCTCTGTTTTTTAAGAGATAAAATCCAAAACAAAGAAAGAAAAAAAAAACCCAACCCTTTCCTTTCCCCTTTCCCACAGGCTAGCAGAAGTATTAAATGAAGGCAACATAAATTAGGAGAATTAAAATTGATCCTGCCTGTTCTTTTCTAATGGCTGTTAAACCAAAAGGAAGAGACCATATGGGATTGTTGAGTTGGGGAATCTCTCAAAGAACAGCTTATCCAAGGCTCCCATAAATTTGGCAATACCATTATGTTTCATTATTTAAAGTTCTAGATGTCAGTATGTGCTGCCTTTCCTAGTTTAGCCATCTTTATTGTGAGAACAATGAATGGGTCACCCAATCATTTATTAATATGACATGCTACAAAAAGAATATTATTTTAAGCATATTTCTCCCACCTTACTCCATATTGGAATTTACCTGCATAATATTGGCTAAGTGATTGAGAGCATGGACTTCATCTTCACTGCGGGGGGTAACACGGTAAACCTTTTCCCTAAAGAAAATAGCAGAAAGACATTCCTTATAACAGAAAATCCATTGTGCTGTTCTGAAATGTTCTGAAATATCATTTGTGTTTTTACTTACCGATCAAATCTGTGAACTGTTACTTCAGCAAAAGCTGAAGAGGCACCTATGAGAAGCAGTAAAGGCCACATCTTGCTTCTCTTGTGAAATGGTGAGGTGGCAGTGGAATTTTTGCTTGCTTTTATAGTACCGTGTCTGTTATCTTTCTCAAATCCAACTGTGAAAACAAAATAATTTTCCATTGATTAATTTCCTGACCTTGATTTGTTTAATAGAATATTTTTTAAGATAAGGCTCACCTGTGGAAATAGACAAGAAAATCTCACATGGAAGACATAAGAGGATTATTTTGATACCAAAAAAGCTCTAAATTTGAGCAGGGAACTTTTGAACTAATGAAAATTATACATAAATTTAAAGATTTCAGGATTTCTTCAGCAGACTGACTGAGGAGAAGTGGGAGTGGAAAGGAAAAAAAAACTGACTAAGAAACATGAGACAATAAGCATGGATGCCAATGGATTACATTTTATTAGTTGCAATGTTGTTCTCACAGTTATTAAAGTGGATTATTCCCCTCCCTTTTGAAAATAGAAATCTATATAAAATCGAATAGGATTTATTTTAACTAACCTTCCTCAAGAAAAACACACATCTGTGGATCACATATGGTACTGAGTCATAGTGTGCCTAACTATTTTTCTTGAACCCACAACTGACTCGGTTCACATGCATGCCCTAATGCATCATCTACAAATCATATTTACACATAAATACCACATTTATAATTCTGGGCATTAAATACATCCTGAGATACCTGACAGTGTACTGCACACATGCCTGTACAGCAGATATTTTTGTAAGGTCCTAAATTTTACCTCAGGACTAATGCGAGAGCTCCTCTAGTTTTAAGGGTTAGAAGACTTCAACCTTCATTGTCTGGGAAAGCTAAAGAAGGTAGAGAAGGTGTGAGGAATTTGTGGAAGTCACAGCAAACATGCAGCAAATCATACAGGTTGCTAAGTTTTAGATTTACTTTTCAGCTGTAATTTATTTTCTGGTAATCCAAATCTATGTTTGATCAAATTACTGTTCTTTAAATTCACACCACTTATAATTTTTACAAGGTTGGAAGACCATTATCTCCTGTAGGTGCTTCATGGCTCCAAATGACTTAAGAAACAGTGTTTTTCCTCAGTGCATGGTGTCAGTGAATTACAAAGTGGTAACAAGGGTCATACAGGTAAATATTCACTTGCGGAATGCTACAGGGATCATTGCTCCCATGATTTTAAATGTCTACCTATGCACAAGTTTTGGACGAAGTATAGTAATATACTTATGATACTCAATTATATATTGCCCACTGGGAGTAGGTTGGGATATAATAGAAGTCTTGAACCAGGGACTGGAGACTGTAAGGGATTGGATGGAGAGAAAGAAACTGAGATTGAATCTTAGCAGGGTGGAGGTGCTTTTTGTCCTGAAACCATTAGGTACTTTGCCTGCTTCAATGATAGTTTTGAAATATTTAATAGTTTAAATTAAATTAATGAAATTAAATTAATTTAATTAAGCAATAGCACTTAGACTTATATATCGGCTTACAGGACTTTACAGCTCTTTCTAAATGGTTTACAGAGCCATCCTATTGCCCCCAACAATTTGGATCCTCATTTTACCCACCTTGGAAGGATGGATAGTTTGTCAGCTACCTCTTTCCTGAAGTTTGACCAACTAAACCTGGAGATTCTATGAACTATGATAAACTGACAATGTGGTATTAAACACTTTTAATGTGAAAAATGATACAATTTTTTATCATTTAATACAATTATTTCGGACTCATAAAAACAGTGAAGAGACAACAATGCAGAATGATCAAGAACCCAGAATTTACAATAAATAAATGATGAAATAGAATAATCAAATTGTAGATGTCATTCCCTGTTGAGCAACAACAAGAGACTCAGAAATGTAAAACTCTCAAGTTTTCCCATATTTGAATTCAATTTTAGGGAATTCTTCATGTTTTATAAGCAGCTGGAGACAATTTTTGGGGAAAAAAAACCCTAACACATCACTAGCTCTGGTAGCGATGAAATGTATATACTACATGGATTTTTTTTTTAATTTATTATTTATAATTAAATGTATTGATCGCCCATTTGAGCACAAGGTAACTCTGGGTAGTTAATTTTAATCAGTATCCAGTAATTCAGGTTATATACTTTTTATGTCTGTCTTGCCCATTTTTAGAATGTGGCTTTTGGAAGACACTATATATAGGGAAAAAAAAACATTTTCTTCTGACTTGTACAGATGGTATACGTCTTAACAAAATATCAGATTAACAGAGTTGGAAGAGACATTGGATATCTTTTAGTCCAATCCTCTGCTCAGTTAGTATTCTGGACAAATGGATGTCTGACCTCTTCTTTAAAAACCTCCAGTGAAGGTGCAGTATTGCCAGAATTAAAACTGGACAATCTGTAAACATATTTGGCATTTAAGTTAACAACTATTTCATCTTTCTGGGATTCACTCGAAATCTGTTTTTCCCTATCCAGATCCTTATAGCCTCCAGACTATGGGTTAGGGACTTCTTAAACAATAGCTATCAGAATTAGCTGAAGAACTGCCACATAAGTAATAGAAGCTTCATTTCTTTTGCTCCAACATCAACTGCTCACTGCAGCTGACGTTTTCTCCATGTTTTGAGGTTTTGGGGGGAATATAACAATACTAATGTATCATTCCAAACTTTCCGGAATTGTAGTTGGAGATGCTCACATTTCTCAGAATGATTTGTGACTGCCTTGTTGTGAAATGATGTTGCATTCTTCCCAAAGAAGTCCACGGTGGACAGCTGCAGAAAACTTTGGAAAAGCACCAGATATTTCTGAAATGCTTAAGAAGCAATGAGATATGGTGGAAACATGCTATGGGGAGAGACTTGTGTTACAGTAACTTGTGGAGGGCACTTAATCAAGAGGTCAGTATTTCTTTTTTGATGGCTTTTTAAAAAAAATCACTTGTAAGACTGATTAAAGTAAACAGAAATCCTACCTTACTGGAAATCTTGAAGAAATTTCTCCCTATTCCAAATAATTGGGGATGATTTCTTCACCTTCTCTCAAAGAAATATCAAATCAGAGTTTACTCACAAATCATCATGCCTGACAAAAATTTTTCAAATCACTGATGTTTATGGTTATTTAGAAGAATTCCTATTATCAACTACATATGGCTTTACTGCTGATGCATAAGAATAGAATAAAGTAACAGGGTAGGAGGGGACCTTGGAAGTCTTCTAGTCCAAACCCTGCTTAGGCAGGAAACCCTACACTACTTCAGACAATTGGCTATCCAACATCTTTTAAAAAACTTCCAGTGTTGGAGCACTCACAATCTCTGAAGGAAAGTTGTTCCACTGATTAATTGTTCTAACTGTCAGGAAATTTCTCCTTAGTTCTAAGTTGCTTCTCTCCTGAATTAATTTCCACCCATTGCTTTTTATCCTCCCCTCGGGTGCTTTGGAGAATAGCTTGACTCCCTCTTTTTTTGTGGCAGCCCCTGAGATATTGAAACACTGCTATTATATAATTGTTCATAAATTATGTTAATGTTTATTGAGGTTTCAGTGAGGGAGGCTATAGTTATTATTTTCCAATGTTTATAGCAAATTCTGTAGAATTTAAATGTTGGGTCTGTTATCTCAAATAGATATACATTTAGATCATAAACATCAACACACAAGTACCTCTGGTCATTCCACTAACAGTAGTTACAGAAATGTGTTTTGATATATTGACACACTTTAGAAAATTGTTTTGTTTTGCTTTTGTTTAGAAAAAGCCTTTCTTAACATATTGTGCTTTAGCAGTCTTTCATCAATCTTATTCTAGCTTAGGTTTATAGTACAGGATATCTGAAGATCAAGGGGCTGTACCAGTTTTCATTAGTATAAATCATAACCTCACAAGCAAGATTTTGGTTTTTCAGTCAACAGTCATCAGAAGAAGTCTGTTGCAAAATAAATAACCACAGTGTTCAGATAGTGGAGTCAGCAACCATGTGTCATATTGGCAATAGTAGTATTGTTATGAAAATAAAGGTTAACAAGCACAGTCATATTTCCACCTTCCTGAGTGTTTGTCAGTATATTGCATATTCTTCTTAGCTAACAGGATATGGGATCTCAAGATTAGAAATTCTAGCTTACACAGAAAACCTTGGGTTAAAACTAAGCTTTAGTTACATCTATAGCAACTGACCTCAGTTAACCTCTCAGTTAAACTTTATCATCATTTACCTGTATATACAATGGCAGACATTAAAATGAAATTCTGATGCACTAATCTTGAAGGAAAGAAAGCTACCACTGAACAATGTCACCATCCCAAGGATAACAATAATAATATAATAATGGCAGGAACACCCAAAATGCCAAGTTATACACAAATGACACCAAAACTTATATTAATCACAGTCCATCTTGAATAACCCTTGAGAGTTAATAATGCTGATATTATATGGAACAAGCTGTAACAGAATCTAGTTGTTCTGCTTTGGATACCACAAAGTTTCCCATCAGAAGACAGCAATGAAAACTATCTTGGAGATGATGTGTAAAGTTTCTGACAATAGTTGGGCCCTGCTCAAACAGCACTTTAATGCTATGTCCTGAATAGAAGGAAGTGAACTTCCAATAATTTTTCTGTTGTCATCACCACTCTCTGCATGGCCTACCTGTCTGAGGCAGTAATATTTCTAAACCAAACAGTAATACAAAATAACACAATGCTTTCAATAGATCATGCTATATGTTGATGGTAACGACCTTGTTACAAATCTTGAGTCTGGACATGAAAGCTCTCAAAATAGGGATGTCTTTGTCAAGGGGATTTTTATCCTAGAGCAGAATATATACAGGCAGAACAGAATTACTTGCCCTGAGAATTATTTGCCAATTGCCATCACATATCCTGTAGATAAATTGTTTTCAAATCAAAAAGTATCATGTTTCTAATTCCATATCAGAAAGAAAAAGGAAGGGAGAAGTACCTTTCAGTTTTCAGAGGTTGTAGGAAAACATTTCACTACAAGTACAAAACCTTGACCCGTGGCATAACCTGCTGTTTTGCGTTTGGTGAGGGAGAGATTTTCAGTGTTGAATTGTCAAAACTCATCACTGATAAGATAAGAAATGGCAGCTTATTATTATTTTTATGGCATTGCTCTTGAATGTACTCCAGAGGCCTCTGAGAGTTCTTTGAAGAGGCTTGTATGTTGCTTAGGGGAGACCTCTCTACTTTTGTATGATTAACAGAATCTCATTTCAATTCAGCTCAAACAACACTTTATCTTTCTAACTTCAGAGTTTGGAGACCAAGATGGCCTATTTTAGAAACTTCACGGAGGTACTTTCTTTTCTCTGACTCACTGTGTATCGGTATAGCAATCTGTACTAAGAATACCCTTATGGCCATAGGTGCCATTGTGTCTGTTTTCTTCTGACCAGGGTGTAAGGACGCCTTCCTTTTTAATACTTCCTATATTAAGATTCCACATAAGAATTTTGCTCACACTTCAGATACTTATTTTATGATTTATCAGGGGTAGGTTTTTTTTTTTTGCAGGTTGCCCAATCCTAACAGATCCTCTATATATCCATACTATATTTAGACACCGTCTGCAAAGCATTGAAAACATTCTGCAATAAAATTAACCTGTTATAAAATGGCTGCCCAAATAAGGGCATTATAATATTTTCAAGACTAATAAGATGAGCAGAGAATTGCTGAGACCTTGAGTTAACAGAATTATGCAATTGCTATTACAGCTTTATTTTCAAAGAATTGTGCAATAAATCATATAAACAAAAACTGGGCCCACATTATTTTGCAAATATTTTATTAATCACAGTAAATGGGATGTGTCTATCATCTCTTAGGGATATTGGCTTTGATGCTTTGTACAGATTACATGATACTACTAGTAGTTACATTCCACATTTCATTGGTAAGGATATTCTGGGGTTTACACATTGTGTTAAAATATGAATTAATTATCCATGGTTTATTAAATAAGCCACTATTTGCTAAACTCAATATGGTTGTTGTGAGTTTAGGATTGAGTTTAGCAAATGGTGGTTTATTTAATAAACCATAGATAACTAATTCATAATTTAACACAATGTGTAAATCCAAGAAGAAATCCCATGACATTTTAAACTAAAGACATAAAAACCATTAAATAGTTTCATAAATATGGAAACACAACCATTTATTTTTTGTGATAATTATGTTTTAAGCTTTTGAAGGTAGAATCAAATTTTTCTTCATGACTGTGTGAGGGAAATATGGTTTTGCTATATTGCCTAAATCTTGATTATTCTAGAAGCTATTTAAACAGTATGAACTTTTGTATACCCAAGTTCACCAGAGCAATTTTCCTAAATCAGTACCATTCAGATGTATTTCAATTCCAACAATCCCGAGCCAGCATTGGAGAAGGCCAAAATAACTCTATTATTAAAAATACCATGCATAGAGATGTATTTATCATAAGGTTAGTTTGAACTCCTAGGGGTGAATGTGCAATTCCAGTAATGAGACAATGTGAGCTTTGTGCAAACACACAACATTGTAATTAAATTCTTACCATAACCAAGATTACCAAATCTTCAATGTCTCAGTGATTTTCTACTTAGCAATAAGGGCATTGGATCTGGGTTAAGCAGGAATTGCCGCTGCATTTTTTTTTTCAAGACATAGTCTGAGGATCTCATTGGAGTATATTATTAGCTTATCCAACCTCCCACCTTTAGTTATGTCATATGGCGTATGTAGCCATTTAAAAATTAACCTTCATATCAGCCTAGGTACCATGGAATGGAAAGAGATTTTGTTATAGAAATGCTACCAATTAACTTTTAGTATATTAATGATGGAGAAAGGGAGAAAGAAAGAGACTTACTCTGATGGACTGCTTGTTCTCTGAGCTCAGCTGCAGCTAACAAAGGCAAGTGCTGATTGGTTGTCAATTTTATATGAGTTGTATAAAGTCATACATTTAGGTCCATGCTCATGGCATCATGAAGTCTGCAATTGGTAATCTAGGAAAGTCCCAGATACATTTTAAATAAAATCAGAAGACTTGAGAGATGAAACATTTGAGAATTTTGACTTTTTGTCCTAAGGACCAACCTGATCATGGATTAAATGGGCTATCCACTGGTAATAGGAATTCTACTGCCTAAAAAGTACAGAGCCAATCCAGCATGCACTTTCATACTTATCAAATTACTACATATTTAGTATGCTCTGGGTAGGCTTTATTATGTTCCATGTAGAAGGGTTTGCAATTAATTCTTCCCTATCATTGTTTAATGCTCATTACCTTATTAGGTAGATTCCATAGGCATGTAAACCCATTAACTGAAACAATTGCACGTGATTATAATTCTTTGCATGTATTACAGTTTCTTGCAGAGTAAATTCTTAGCAATTTCCTTGCTTTTTTAAGGGCTATGAGAAGTCTGGAAGTAGTAAAAGGTGAAAATGTTATGTGTAATACTTTTTTAAAAATTAATAAATTGTATGAAAACAATTCCAGAGCTTCCAGGAAACAAATTGGCTTCCCTTGTGTCTCTTTGGAAATCCTAAAGAAAATGTAATAAATATCAAATACATTTTAAGAAATCACCAGGGATTGCAATAGGAGGGAAGGGAGATATCAAACCTTTTCCTCAGGATATTGGTGGGGTGGGGAAATTCGAAATTATCTCCAAATAAAAACAAGCTTTTTCTTGGAGTAATGCTATGCAAAATACCATGAAAACTAATCTAGCGTATGGCTGTTTATTACCCTGTCACTAATAATAATCTTTAGTTTTTGGGGAAGATAAAGGACCTATATACACTACATATATCTACAGCCTGTTAATAATGTACTAATCTATGGAATTGTTTTTTAAAATTTGCTTTCTGGGTTGATTTTAGTAAGGCTGCTAGGGCTTTAATTGTAGACACAGGTATCCAAGAGTAAGTCTCATATAGTCCTTGGTTTATTTTCAATAAATGTTAAAAATAGCCCTGCTGGATCAGGCCAAGGACTACTTTAGTCTAGCATTTTGTTTTGTCACGGTGGCCAGCAAGCAAAAAAACTCATATCCTATTCCACATTTGCAAAAATCTGAGTTTAAGTTTGAATAATATGCTAGGCTACTTTGGTTGGCTACTTTATGTTTTCCATTTTTCAACCCTGATTTGACTGGTTTTCAAGATTTTGATTCCCAGGGCATGTTAAAGCAAGTTAGTCTTTTCTATGTCAGGTCATGGTGCATTAAGAAGAATTTTTTTCAGAATTGGAAGGAATTCAACCAAATTGTGTTAGGTTTACAGTAGAAATGAACATTTGGTCATGTTCTTGGGACTCTGATTTGGAGTTTGAATTTCCTCTTTATTTTGTCTGTGTTATTTTTGATCAAAAGGCTGCTTTGCAGCTCTTGTAGACATTTATATATAGATATAGATACAAATCTGAGATTTGTGACTGACTGCCTATTTGAATTTCAGCATCTGGCAATGAAGACACATATTGGCCTTGCTTTATCAGAAAATTGATTGTTACAAAATTGACAATGAAATCCACCTTCAAACTGATCTTATGAATTCTGTGCAAAGAATTATCATTAAAAGCAAGGTGAAATTATTGACCCAAATTATTTGCTGACAACTGCACTTTTTCTTGGGGCTGTAAAATTTTGTTCATATTGTATAAAATTAGTGTAAGATTGCAGTGTTCATAAATTTTTCGTATCAATAAGCTTTCCACATTTTTTCAGTACCAGGTTTATAAAATCTCCTTGAAGAGGATAGAAACAGAAGATGACTCATTTTGTCCTAAGTTGAAATTTCTTCACCTAGTTCACCATAATTTACAACTCTGTTTTGTTTTCTGTGCAAGCTGGCCTTCACAGATGATGTAAATTACAAAAGGCCTCTTCACTGTCTGTAGTTTTTGATCTGGCGGCATGATAACATTAATTTCAAGAGAAGTACCTTCAACTCCAGATAGTTTTAACATGTGATAGGTGACCTTTTGCAGGAGGCAGTTTTCAAGCTAACTTGAGCAGTGGGTCAGCCAGCACTGCAGGCTCTTGATCAGAGAATTTCTTTTTAAAGGCAAGTAAAAAGCAATTGGTACTGCTTGTAAAGAGATTCATTTCAATGACTTCATCATCCACAGAAGGCAAGCCTGAAGAAAGATCTTCAAGGCTGTGTTCATGCCTCTGTGAAAGAAATGAATATAGGCTCAAAACTCTTGCAAAAAAACCAAGCAAGCATCTTAGCATCTGCTAAGTAGACAATCAAGTCAAATGTAATCAGTGAGCCAACCCTATTTGATGTAATTGTCACATGCATATTAAAGGCAAACAGAGGTTTTATCAGGCACTTGTGCTTGATCAACCTAGAACTAAGAACTAAGCAACCTAGAACTAAGGAGAAATTTTCTAACAGTGAGAACAATTAACCAGTGGAATGGCTTGGCTTCAGAAGTTGTGGGTGCTTCATCACTGGAGGTTTTTAAGAAGAGCCTAGTCAACCACTTGTCTTGAATGGTATAGGTTCTCCTGTCCAAACAGGGGGCTGGACTAGAAGATCTCCAATGTCCCTTCCATTATTCTGTTATTTGTTACATCCTGTTTTTTGCCTACTTCCTTGCAAACATCCAGTGTGAAACTGAATGGAATTATACAAACATACAAAATTTTTGCAAGATAAATATTAAAAACTAGGGTACATTATTGATGTAATTAACTTCCTAGGAAGAGACAGTATCCAAGAGATAAAGAACCATGTCTTACTGTAGAACTTACAGAATCTACAGAATCTATATATATGTGGAATATTAAAAAAAATTCTGTCAGAACAGTTTACATACAATTGTAACAAGAAAAATGATCTTCAAACCATCATAAATGCAAATTTGCTATCACATATATTAACTATAAGTATTAATCCAATAATGCAGGATTCTTTTCTTTAATAAGGATGCTCATTCAATTATTTCAAGGCCAACCCAAATAGTAACATAAATAAATGGAATCCAATTATAAAACACAATTTAAAGCAGTTGTCATCAGAATAAGGAATAGTTGGAATTTGTGTACTGCATTTCAGTCAGCACTGTGTTATCTGGGAAATCAGTTGGACAGACCTGCCAGCCCCTGAAAAAGGAAAATCTGGAAACCCATGAAAAAAAATCTGGAGATTCTATAAAAAATAATGAGATTCTATTTTTTTCCCGATCAAGATTAAACAAACCCCTTTTCCATCGAGGAAAGTCATTAACAGTTTATTTAAATGTTTTACTTGTGTTCCCTGTTGTAAGAAGATGCAGCTTTCTTTCTTCTATTGAAAAATCACCACCTCTTTTTNTACTGGGAAACTAGCCTCGTTCCCAGGGCCTACTCCCCTTTCAAAATGATGGACAGACAGGAAGAAAAACGATTACCATATATACTTGCATATAAGCCAACCCCCAAATTTGAAAAAAAAAAAGCATTTTAAATTCAGAGTGAGATTGAGGAGCCTTGTCGTGAGACCATGAGAAATGACAAAAAATCGTGAGAGTTGGCAGGGCTGGTTGGATGATATACCCTATTGCCTATTGATATTTGGAATAGAGACAAAGCAAGAGGAAGGGACTTATCATGAGTGATTTTGTGCAGAATTTTCTCAAAGTGAGAGCTAACCTTGTTTGCAATTATTTTGTTTCATTCACCCACAAATTGTGCTGGAGTTTAAATTTTTTTTAAAAAAAAGTCTTCTGGGACCTACTGCAAGATTTATTTATTTATTTGTGCAGTTTCTATAACATTTATCCCAATCAAGTGATTCTGAATTCAGAGTTCCATTTCCTGGTCTGTCTCCAGCAAAAAATCCTCCAGAAGTCACAGGATGAAATGAGAGATACTCTACCAATGGGTCACTTTAGACAGTGAGTTAGGTGGCATATAATACAGCACTAATAGAAGATATCAGTGAGGACAAACGTATGTTGGAATTTCGTACTGGAAAGTTGTTAAAGTTTTAAAAATAGAAGGAGTTTTGTGGGAAGCAGTTTCAATCTGGGGGTTAAGGTTACTTAAATCAGCATTTAAAATCCAACCCGACTCATATCAATGTCTTTAACTTCTCTTTTTTGATGACATTTTGTTGGGAATTAAGGTAGGTGAGGGGAAACATGATAGAGCAATAAAATAATGCATGCTATGGAAACTATTAATAGGGAGTTTATTTCTTCTCACACTGTTGCAACTGAAACATGATGGAGAAAATGAGGTTGATAACACAAAAATATTATTTTCACATAATTAAAGTATAGTATATGATGCCATTAAATAATAATGGCCAATAACCAACTGAGATAACAATGAGATTCACAAATTCACAAAGGATTTGACTACTAATATTGATGTCTGTTTATGCAGAGTATAGGTTGAGAACTTAAAGGCGCTGTCACATCGGCCGACGGATGCAAAACGTATGTAAAAAGGACACAGCGGACGAGAAAATGTTCCATCCACTGGAGGAGCTCCTCCAGGTATTCTTTGATGATGGCCTGCACCACTTCTCTGACCACAATGCTGATGGTGTTGTGTGGGCAATCCTCCAGGTGTACTGCATGTTCCTGTACATGGTCCGGAGGCCAGGTGGTGCAGAGTCAGTGCCACCTTCAGCCCAGGGTCCAGGCTGGGCCGGAAGTTGGTGTTTGCCTTGGTCAACCTGGGTCTCAGCCGCTCCACAACTTCGTCAAACATGGTGGCGCCATCCTCATGAAGTTCAGGAATGCACGAGTGTCTCGTTCCTCAGTCTCCACCATCAAGCTAGTTATACAGTCCATATCTCGGCTCTTCTGGTGATCCGTCTTCGGACCCAGACACTTCTTGGACGCTCCTTTTCCTTGTGTAGAACAGGTGAAAGAGCCTGTAGAGGCTTCGCACTGTTGTAGAATGATGGCGGCTACCTAAAAAAGGAGTGCGCGATGATCCATGGTGGAGATGACTGGATCTGTGGAAGAGCAAGAGCCAGATGAAGGCTGCGAGGTTTGCACCCTCACGTCTCTGGACTGAAAGCGAGATCCAGGTGATTTCTCCCCTTTTATAGGAATATCATCTTTTCCGCTTGGTGTCCTTCTGCATCCTCTAGACATCTGCAGACATGCTAAATATCTGAAGATACGTCCCTATACGAACGTTTTTTCTGTTTTAATGCTTATATGCGAGCTGATCCACTTTCATCCTTTCTATACGTTTGTGCTACTACACACTGTATGTCTGTTCTGCATCCGTTTCACTTTCCCCCTGTGTCCGTTTTCCGCTGGAGTGGATGTGAGTTGCCGCGAATGCGCAGCGGATGCCTAGCGGATATAGCAGATGCGTAACGGATGACGATGGACGTATAACGGATGTTCCCCATATGCGTAGCGGATATAGAAGGACGGCTTGGATACTTTATCCGCTCCAAAAGGTTTTGTGCAGCTCAAACTTTTTGAGCAGATGAAATCTCAGTAGACGGATACTGGACGGATAGAGAGTTGAAAAAGATGGACCGCAGGAGGTTAGCGAGAATCGGTAGTTGCAGGTTCGCGTTAACCAATACGATGGCAGAAAGGTTGTTTCTCTCCATTTTACATCCTCTTTCCATCCGTTGGTGCTGTGTGACATGGGCTTTAGAGGCAGATGTCCCCAGCTTGTATATCATGCAGATGTTTAACTCAGTGCCAAGTTTCCTCAAATTGGTGCCTTCTAGATGTAAGGACTTCAGCTTCCACCACTCAGGGCTGTCAATCTGGGGGCCTGTGAGCTGGATATGTCACATGCAGACCATGCACACCCCAGCTCTACAAAGGAAAAAAAATATCACTATATGTCACATGATGACAGTGTGATGTAGCAAGTTTGACCCCCTTGGTCTAAACCATGCTATCCAGCAATCAGGCACTCAGCTGGGATACCAGTTGTATCACATTCCCCTTTATATAGACAGAAGCAGATTCAGTTGACGTGTTATCCATAGTGAAGTTGAGTACATCACTATTGAAAATCCACATTAACCCTGACACATGCAAGATATGGAGAACCAAATATGAATTTTGCAGTTGTTTTATTAGTTGCCGATTTGTTTATTTCATGGTTCACCTTAATAAGACTGTAATACCCAGCTGTGTCTTTGTAATTAAATATTTCCTTTTGCTTCCATAAACTCAAAGCAATATTCAGTTGAAACGATGGATCCATATCCTTTCTTCATATCTCGAGGGAATGACTTCCTCTCTTCCTCTCTTCTGCCTAATTATATACTGAGTAGCTTGTTTACCAAATGCCACATTCTTGACCTTAAAAAGAAAAAGAAAAGCATAGCATAGATAATTTAACTGGAAGTTAAAATGTTCCAATTTGTACTTAAATCTATAGGGATTAATCTTGCTAAATACATTTTTCTCTTCTGCCCTCCCCCACCTCCTCATAGCTGACTTTTGGCAGTGAAAGTCCATCTTTTTTCTGAAACAAGAAATAAACATTAGTGGTCTCCGACCTATTCATTACAATTCCTCTTTCCTGGGATTCCAAACAGGGAAGTCTCTACTCAGAACAGTAATATGGGAAAAGGCTTTTCTGTTCTTTTCACAGTAAAATGTTCAGAAATGCACTGTGGGAACTCTTCTTGGCAGGGTTTCTTCACAGAACTTCATGTAATCAAGTAAAGTCAGATATTGTCCAGTTTGCATTTTACAGAATGGTATTTCATTAAAAAAATTGTATTAACTGGAATTCAGTATATATTGACATCTTCAGTTTCTTTCATTTATATTTTATATATTTTTGCATATGTTGCAAAACTTTAATTAATTATTTTAATTGCTTATGCAATTAAATATTCTTTTAGAATAATTTTCTCTTTTTTCTTTCCTCCAAGTTCTTCCTTTCTCCTTATACTGTAGTTTTCTTTTGCTTTTGCATAAGCAGTTAAAGTAATTTCACTTAAAAGGAAGATATGCCTGTTTTTTCTTTTTAAGTTAGAAATCAGCTATTAATTACTTATAAAACCAAATTTATAGACTATTGCTATTTCATTAATTTTAATACTTTCAGAATTAAATGATAGGTTGTTGAAGACTCGAAGTGAGAAATATTTGAAAATTTATTGATCAAACTGAAAAAATAAAATGCAAAAACTGATATGTTGGTCAATAATTATTAAATAAATATGTCAGTATTAAACACCAATACAAATAAGATATGGTGGCACAGTGGTTAGAGTGAGCATCGGTGGCACAGTGGTTAGAATGCAGTATTGCAGGCTACTTCTGCTGCCTGTCGGCTGTCTGCAATTTGGCAGTTCAAATTCCACCAGGCTCAAGGTTGACTCAGCCTTCCATTCTTCCAAGGTGGGTAAAACGAGGATCTAAAATTGTTGGATGCAATAGGCTGACCCTGTAAACTGCTTAGAGAGGACTGAAAAGCACTATGAAGGGGTATACAAGTCTAAGTGTTATTGCTATATGAAGTTGAAGACTTCTTTGGCTCAGAAATTCACAGAATTGTGACTTTAGCCAGAAAAAAATATCTATTTTGACAAGTTTTGACAAAATATTAAGGTGCAGACACTGCTGAAAATAAAGATATATATTATCAAGATTGTGGTTTTCCCAGTTTTAACATATGGAACTTCAGAAAGGTGAAATAATGAAAAATGGATGCATTGGAACTGTGATACTACAAAAAATGTTGAAAATTCTTTGCACTCTAGGAATAAAAATATAATTCAGTAATAAACAAAGTGAAAGTAAGTTGTTTGGGTGAAACATTAAAATGAAGCAAAAATGTAGATATTTTGGACATATGATAAAAAGGAAAGAGAAGCTAGCAGTAAACATGGTAGCTAGACATGCTGACTTCAGGATACAGAAACAAGGGACTTCCGGTGGTGCTTCCTGTTGTAATGAAAAGGCAGTCGAGATGTTTGATCATGATCAACTGAATCACCATGATGAACTTTATTGGAGTATAGTCTTACATTTATACACATTTTTAGTTATCTTCCATCATTGGTTAATTTTGGTTATTGCTTAACTTTAGCTACTGTATAGTATAATAGTAATTAACACAATTAATTATCTTTAGCTAAAGTCTAACATATGTTTACTTCCTCCCTCTAATTCTCCTTTGTATATAGCCTCAGACAAAATTCAAAAGGTAGAACCTTATACCTACTTAGGACATAGAATGTTGCACAATTTTT